>JAUYWI010133415.1:0-20350 GCA_034780595.1 Parotoplana pacifica | reverse complement strand
CGATTGAAAGTACTATCTAGTTCATCCAAAATCCGAAAATAAAAATACATGAAACGGTCCAGTCAGAAATGAAAAATGTAAAGTTATTAAAATGCAAAACAATAACAAGAAATATGGTAAAGGACTTAGGACCCTCAGAAAGTAACTGTGTAATTACCTTGGAAGTGGGCATTTTCCACTTAGCCTTTCATCTTCCACATATTTAGCAAGTACGGTCTTACAGCGTTGCAAAATCGCTCTAACTGCGGCTCTAGTAACAGTGCCACGACATTCCTCAGTGCTGGTACCTTGTGAGGAAGAGCTGGAGTGAAAAGAATAATGCAACAATGTCTGAAAACAGAGTTGAGCCAATTCCTCACGAAACGATCGAGAACTCTCGAGATCTAAAATTAAGTGACATATTAGTAAATATCTTTTATAAAAAGCACAGTGTAAAACAATTATTCAAGAACTTCTTTTAAAATTTATCATAATATGTGCAGGATCAGTGGGGAGAGAACGGTAGCAACTAAAATCCACGGACATTTATATTTCTAAATAGTACGTCTAGGAGTTGGGGAGGACATTTGGAGGGCGGTCTGGAGTCCGCACTAAAAAAATTAAAAATAAGGCCCCCTAAAAGCATATTTCAAATTTCTAGTTAAAGGATATAGGCTGAAAAAATAAGCTTTAGGTATTAATAAAATTTCCGAAATCTAGAAAAATTTGATCTTTTACCAAATGCTATGTTGAGTGATGGTTTTGTACTCACTAAATCACAAAACTTTAAAATCATCTTAAGTATTTTTAAGACAAAAAAATAAATTCAGATTTAAAGGTAGGGATAAACTGTTTTAAAATTTTGAAATGCAAAGATATTTATAAATCATATAATTTCAAATAAGACTATTAATCTCCGAACACATAATTTTACTGTTAATTAATACTCTAGCATAATATTTTGCTATATTTAGAGATGCAGTAAATCTTACCGCTGATGTTTGACGTAGAGGTGCAATGAATTGAACCAGTATTTAACAGCTCAATCATCCTTTCAATAAATGCATCTGGAATACCTTTAGAATTAGAGAGAAATTGGTCCTTAATCAGATCTATGAGCTGAAACATAAAAACAAAAATACATTAAATTATTTGAGAAATTACTTTTAAAACTTTTCCGTCCAGTCCTCAAAAACAGCGACCGCTTTATACAAAAATCTTTTCCAAGTGAGAAATTAATTACAATATTTCTATATTTTTAATGTAGAAGTGAAAACAAAACATTACTTTACAATCCATTGCTTCGTGCTTCTGAAATTCTTCTAGGGATAATCCCGGGAGACATTTCCTAGAAGAGAAATCGGTTGAAATCAGTTAATTCAGACATATATATTTATGCTTTTATGTAAATAATGTTATGTTCTAGGCATCAAAACTAATAACTTAGCGTGTTCTATGACTAGTTATTTTGTTGAAATAAATCATTAATTAATTAAAACATAAAAGTATATATAAAGTTCTAAATAATTCTCCTCTAGCTATATTAGAAAATGTCAACTTACTGATTTGTAAAAATAAAATTTTGTAGCGTATCTGCCAGAACATCCCACATTGAAGAAAATTCCTTTTCTGTAAAACAACAATATTCTAATGGTATAATTAGTTACAAAATATTACAAAGAACAACAAATTATGAAAATACATAAAAGGAAATTTAATTAGAAAAAGTACTAGGCAAATATCCAATATTGTTTAAACGTCAAAATGATCGATATCTTTATATTGTACATTAATTTATTTCAATAATAAAGAATTAAATTATGAATTCTTTAAACTAACCAAGTCTACTAAGTACATTCATTTAAGCTGGTGGATAGAACAGGGAATGAACAGTCATTATGAGAATACTTCAGAAAATAACCCGCTTTACAAAATATTTGATGTTTTATAAAAGGAAATCTTTTTGGTACCTCTGATGCATATTAAAATGAGAATCCTAAAACGGAGTCAATTTATATCGAAAAACCTAGAGCTTGGCCTATAAGAAAGATTACAATCAGTCCCCCAAAATTTGACTTTTTATACTTTTTGCAAGGTACAGAAAAAACTAAATACAATACTATGGCAAAAAAAACACTGCTTACAAGTCTGGTCATCATATGACCTTGACATACGACTGCTGTCAAGCTTCACAAAATGGATGTTAACTTCTATTTTATTAGTCCATCTTTATTAGTTAATTTTTATTAAATAAACAAAGTACGTATAATTATAACTTGAAACTTTAATATTCAGGCAGATATACATTTAAAAATCATATTTAAAAAAAACCACATGTAGATACGCCGAAAATTCTCTTTTGTCTCATAGAATTATAACTCGTATAGCTTTGTGAATAATATGATATGACGTAATGAAGACAACAAATCTCATTCATCCGCATGAACTGCGAATAAATATTAGTAGGTAGGTACCTATACTATCTACACATGGCTATAAAATAAATGCCATTTCTTAATAGAAGGTATAATCTTCCAAACATCTAAGTACCTCCGTGCGACCTAACTATCAAAATATAATCATGCCATGTGTGCACTCTTCTACTACTTACTGTTCATCTTAGCTACTGGAATTCCTACACAGAGAACATCAATCAGACATTCGTTAGCAAGTTTCCACGTTGATTGGGATGGACAGTTATATTTGAGGGATAAAGGTTCGTGTAAAGTCTAGAATATAATTATGGATGTGGTCAGTAGCATAATAATAATAATACTTATTATATCCCCAACTTTGTCACAAGCAATAAAAGTGTTCAGTGTCAGTTGTTAAAGCAACTATGATTATCCAAAACCTGGATACAAAAACCTTACAATATTATTTTTAATATTTTATGGTCAACTAAGCTAAACATTTTAAGTAATTTTTGTTTCAGTTTAAGGTTCTATTTATTTCCACTGGTGATACAAAACTGCTGAGCTACTAAAACCGTTCTTTTTAAAGACTACAGGATGTATGGTTGTGATAATTTAAGTATCACGGAATATACCTTCAATAAAAAGTTTGAATAATTTGGAACTTTATTAATAAAACAAAAGCAAGCTCTACGATTTAACTTGTTTACATACTTTCCAATGGAAGATAGTTTTAATTTATCAAAACCTAAATTTAAAAATATTTTTTAAAAGCAATTATTGCATCAATTATCTTGACATAATTAGGTTTCCAATTATTTATGCTACTATAAAAAATTAAGAAAACAAAATAAATATCTTTTTCTTTCGCATTACTTTTTCTTAAATTCAAATTTAAATACGACCGAATTCCTTTAATATTTACAAAATAATATAAAAAAAACAAAAAAAGAGATAAAACATAATTACCTTCAATATTTGTTCAAGAATGTGCTCCTTAATAACCAAAGTGTTATCTGCCGATGCTTTGTAGAGATCTCGCACTTGCTCCATACACTTTTCTCCAAAAGTCGCGAAAGCTAATTGGGAATTACAAGTCTAAACACAAAAGACATTATAAGTATAGAGTATTGCACCTATACAAAAGAATAAAGAAACCTGAAAATTTTCAAAAAATGTTTTGTCATAACGAATTCTGATGTTATTAATTATGATCTGGATAAATCTTTGAGATTTATTTCATCAGTTAAAAAATGCTGGCACAAAACCTCTCATGTAATTTTATTCAACCTGCACTATCACTATCACTACACAGAACACATGTATTATATCTATCTAATATCTATATAAAATTAATTGTTCTAATAAATAAGTGCAAACTAAATGTATTTTGAAATTTATTGCTATAGAAACGAATTATGGTAGTTTATGCATTCAACTGCAAACGGAGACTCAGGCAAGTTGTAATTTAGTAGCTATATATATGTGAAAAGATCCATAAAAAAACAAATTAAATCGATGAGCACATATAGCACCTAAAGAACGTAAATGAAAAATCTCTTTTAAAAATGAGATATTAGCTTGATTTTGAAATTAAATTAACAAAAGTACTATTATAACTACATAAAACTTAAGAGATGATTGAGACAACAAAATACGACCTGTTTAGGTATTAAATGTGCCAAATTTTAAAATTATAGTACTATTTAATTGATTACTCATAATATGTGATGGAGTCATTCTAAATTAGAAAAAAGATTGCTCTATCTAACGTGGAACAAACCAATATAAATAAATTCTAAATGTTTTCAGTAGGTTATCTCTTCTTAATATATGACCTACACAATTTTTCTTACGCTTGGTAATTGTATTTAGTAAGTTCCTTTTTTCATTGATATCCGCTAAGATGTCTTCATTTGTCTTCTTGTCTGCCATGAGATTTTCTGCATTCTTCTCTATATCCAAATTTCAAACGGATCGATTTTCTTCTTATCACTTTCATGTAGTGTGCACCTCTTAGAACCATATAAAAGTATGCTCCAGATTAGTGTCTTCACTATTTTCTTCTTTGTTTCTACTTTCAGACTCTTGATAAGTAAATGCTGTCTTTACCATTGCTATTCTAGTTCGAATTTCTTCTTTACATTTTCCGTCTGATGTAATTATTTTTCCAAATTATTTGTTGGCCATCCAGAGTAATGTTGACTAGGTCGTACCCCATTCTTGTTATTCCCATTACCTTTGTCCTCTATACCTTGATCCTCAAATTGTTTTTTAAACTTTATCGTTAAGTTTATTTGAGTTATTGTAGTCCCTGTTCAGTGTCTGCTATTGTCCATTGATCATCCGCAAATCGTACTTAATGTGTTAACTCTCCACCTATCTTATGTCTTCATTGACCTTGCTGAATGCTTCAATCATCATGCGTTCGGTATATGTAGATTAAGAATAGTAGTGGTGGTGATAACAGACATCCCTGACTTACTAACTGTCCTATCTACGCTGGCTCTGATTCGTTATTTTCAATTTTTACGTTAGCTGTCTGATTTATGTAGAGATCTTGAATGAGTCTTGGGTCTTTTCCAGTCAATTCGATGAGTATTTTCCAATTCACTTTGTCAAATGTTTTTCAAAATGAATGACGCATATTATAAATACTATTGTGTTCTATATTTCTTTCTATTGTTGTTCACATTGTTCCTATGGCTACTCTGGTTCCACATCCACTTCTAAATCCAAACTGTCTTTCCTATGTAATTGTTGGCTTTTATCTCTAAACGCTTAGTAGGGATCCTTATCATATTTTTCGACGCATGTGATATTAGGCTGATTATTCTATGGTCTGAATATTCAGTTGCATTAGGTTTCTTTCTTTATGGTATATGATTGATTTGTAGAAATCATTTAGCCATATTCCTGTGTTGTACATGTAATTGCAGATTTCGGTAAGCCGTTGTAATGCAGTTGGTCCAAGTGCCTTCTGTAATTCAGATGGTATGTTATCCGCTCCTTCGCTTTTATTCTTCTTCATATGTTGGATGGCTGCTTCTATCTCGTTGCGGAGGATTGGTTGGCCTTTCAAGCCATCGTCTATTTGTTCATTTTCTAGTTGTAGTTCTTCTTTGTCTGGTTTCTCTGTCTTATTGTAGATGTCTTCTTTTCATCGATTTCAAATTTTAGTTTCGTTTATGAGTATCTTTCCATTCTTGTTTTGAGAGTCATTTAGCTGGGAAAATGTAAAATATTTTATCTTACATATCAATGGTATGTTGTTGCATTGTTATTTAAATGTTATCATAAATTTTAATGATACAAGTATTTTAACTACAGGGTACCAGTAAAGAATTTATTGTTTGATACTGGACACTATGTAGTTAAAATACTTGTGCCTAGAATCCTTATGAAAAATTAAATATATACATATATACTTGGCCATATTTCTAAATAAAAAAAAATATATTAAAGTGAATCCCTCGGATTTTAGTAGGAAACCTGTTTCAAAATACTTTCCATTTTCTTCCCATTGTGGGTCAAACTACAGTTTCTGGATCACAAGGAATCAAACACCACTTTTTAAAATTTAGAATGAAGTACCTTAATGTTAAATAAAAAATATCTGGAACTTTAAGAAACCTAAATAGAGCTTGTCTCTTGACTGATTGATCGATCAATAGTACATATAGTGCATTCATTCCTTTTTATTTCAACTTTTTCAAGGTTATCACAACATAATTAATTTATTTCTGAAATATAGCGTATATTTAAAAACATCCCAAACGCTAGTAAAGTGGACCAAATTTAAAAACAAAAGTAATTCAAATTTAAAAGACTATTATAAAATTTTTATAAAATTTATTATAAAACTACAGCAACATGATTCATTTGGTTTTAAAAACAAGTATTAGTAACTGAGCAGAAAAGATTTTTTTAAAGTTCCAATTAGACATGGAAAATCTCAATAAAATTGAGTCTCAAAATAAATATTACTGGTGAATATTACGTGGAATGATAATTAAATACAGTCAGGGTCATATAAAGTAATGTCAATAGATATTAAATCATTATAATTGGTTCTTCTCATATAACTGCACAGCATTTTTATCACAACCATGAAGTTATAAAATACGTATAATATTGTATACCTACATACTCATAAACAAAAATAATTTTGTTCAAATTTATTATTCTGGATTTACAACTATACCTTGCTTTATTTAAAAAAACAACAAAGAAAGAACGAAATATTGAACTTTGCTGCTATAGCGACAGATCATCATCCATAGGAGATAATAACAACTAAATTGTTTTTTAAACTTCTAGTAGATGAATAAAGAGCATAAAATGTCACGTAAAATGTCAACTTCAATATGTTGTATTGATAAAGCGTCGCCAATTTCTTTTTCTTTGACATTCAAAAGAAAATACGAAACTGAAAATACTTGTCACTAAAGTACACGGGATATGCAATGTAAGCAAATATTTTTCACAACATGGACATACATACATATGTACATAGATAGTTTACTAACGATTGAAGATGATATATCTAATATATTTAAAAATGTGTAACATACAAAACTTGATAAACATTTACATATGTTACAATAGATGAAATTGTAGAAATAATTTTAAGGCCTGACAAAAAAAAATTATTTCAAATAAATATCGTGAAGTCAAATAGTTTGATGATAAATGATGTAATTCGCTAAAAAATTTCAGGGTATTTTAATTTAAAATTAAAAACATAGATTTAACATCAAAATTAAAATTATTTATCAGAATTATTGAGTAAAATTTTTTTTAATGTTAATGTGTGTGCTATGTCGATGCCTTTTAGGTAGAGTATTGATCAGCTTTAACATTACAGACGTATTCATTATTAAATATCATTCATTAAGTTGATATTGTTTTCTTTATATCATACTTTTATCAAATAAAAAAATTCATTATTAGATCATAAAACAGGTCTTTAGCAGTGATTCAGTGATGTAGATTATTTAACGGGATCTTTCTATGCAAACATGGTTTCATAGGTCTGTCCCTTAGTATGAGATTTAACTGTTTGAAGCTGGAAATGGTTGGGATGGTCGGTTGTATTGAAAGCTTTCAGGTTTCCTCAGGTTTGAATGAGATGAGCTTTGCTTTCAGGTGGAAAACATCTCTTGAAGTAGATCTGTACTACCTGCGACAATACAGACAAATGATCAGTGGATGTACCCAAACAACCAACCTGTTGGATAGTAACCAAACAGTCTAGGCTGGATCTGATGTGGATGAAATAAAAGCTCAGTGCCTGATAATGCTTGAAGTTCGACATTTTGTAGATTAGACTTCTTGGGAATGTCAATGAATCGAGTGTTAGTTGTGATAGGGATTTACAAATCGTCTAAACATCTATGGGGTCTGTACATAAGAGTGCAAATTTCTGTCTTCTCCGAAGTAATAGGGCATTTCCATTTTTAATGGAAGGCCATCCTTGAAAAATACAAATTCCTGGGTTGTTGTTTATAAAGAAAGCTATTTGGTTGAATAAATAGTAGTGTCTCCTAAATATAATTTTGTTAATATTATACACTATTATTACACTAGACAAAAATATCGTTAATTTTAAAAGAAATATGTATGCATAACTGTAATGACCTTTGAGTACCGCTATGTATATGCATGCATATCAATTAATTTCTGCTCAGTAAGCGAGACGTAACTGAAAATCTGATCTAATAATATAAAAACGCATTCAATCATTATAGAATATACATACAAGTTCCATTTACAATTAACTAAAATATCATCTTTTATAGTGCATTACATAATTATTTTCACAAGGAGGGTATCTTTTGTATGGTTACACAATTGGAAAAAATTATCAAAAGAATAAAATATACATTAGGTGAGTAAACTACAGCCACAGTCAAGTAGCCTAATGGAACAGATAATTCGTACTCATCTATCTCTACTACAATTTTCTGAAAGAAAACAATTTTCAATCGTTCCCAGCAGAGTTCAGATACAAGAAATCTAATGGAGACGAGATTGGCTGACTCATTTAAAAGGATTTCAAAAAATCATACTTCAATTGGGCTGAAATTCATCAATAAAGGTAAAGAGACAATCAAAGGGCCGATAATGTCTTCAGGTTCAAAAAAATAATTTGTGCAATAGACTTCAAATTTGGAAACTGTTCGCAAAACTTCAGATGTTTAGAAGGCTACAGTAGCCTTCTAATGTTCCAAACGAACCTAACTTGAAAAACAGAGCTAATATATATAATATTTCATTTTATAATATGGTACAATATCCATGACTACATAAATTTTTCATAATAAAAATAGATCAAAGTATTTTTTCAACTAAAAGATCCGTCAATTTACTACTAAATATTTAAATTGTTATTTTGATACAAAATGTATGATTAATATTGTACAACTTCTATTTTGATACAGAACACAATACGTTACATTTAATTTTTAAATTAAACTTTATTTGACATTTTTACTGAATTATTTTAGACAATTATATAATCCAACTCTATTAACTGCAACGCTGGACTTGAAATAACACTAGCATTTTTTAGAAAGTGAGTAGCTTATTACAATTCATACATAAACTTTTAAAAACATTTTGAAATTTGACCACATAATATCATACATAGAAACAGTCTAAAATATAAAGCTTTATTTAACCCTTATCTACTAAGCTGGAAATGATACATGAAAGCAGTGAGCAATTATCCCATGATTTCCCTTGTTTACAAGGAAGTTTATAAGGTATGATAATTGTAACTAATATTAAAATTATTTCACATAATAATAAAGTCTAAGTCATATTGACCTTATTTCCGGTAGTTATGTAGTAAAAAATAAGGGTAAATGCTTTTCCTCTGCCACTTAAGCACTTATAAAATGAAATTAATTAATAAATCTTTTTTTCAATAACACATAAATAATAATTCTAACATAGCTAAGCTGTGGTTGGCTGCTCATCAGACAGTGGGGTCTCAAAAACCTTCTGGCAAGGCAGTTGATGTAAAAACCTCAGGCCAAGCGCGCGTAGGCCAACACTACTTCCGGGGAAGACGAAAGGACATCCAAGTCGATGTTAGAGCCTCCAAAAGATTACATTCTGGCTTGAAGTCCGCTGTGGTGACCAAAGCGAAGCTGAGGCAGGGTGCTTTAGTCTTTTCTAATAATTGATTTGAAGTTAGAGTAAGTAGTGCTCAATATTTCGTGCAAAGTGGTCGGATCTTATTGTTAATAACAACTCTGACACTATTGCAAGATAATTGATTTTCCCAAGGACGGTTTATGTTAGTGGCGTTTTTAGCAGCTTCATCAACAAGCTCGTTCCTTGGCATGGCGAATATGCGGGGTTGTGTGGGTGCTTGTACAAGCACTGTATTTCCAGGTGGATTTGTGAATGCACGTTTGATGCAGCTGCACTTTTTGGCACGATGACAGACGCTACCGCAGGTGCAACGAAGAGGATTGGTGTTGGCTCGGATGGCGAAGGAGAAAGAGTGACAAGTGGAGGGACCGAGATTGGGGTTGATATCGCCAGCGGCTAGGAGAAGGAACCGGAAATTTGCACTGTGTAACAGTCTCCGGAAGGCAAAAAACCGACATTGGAGGTTTGGATGTCATGGTCTCTGACCAGTAGCAGTATATTCTGACAGTGAAATCCGTACGCAATGTATATTTGACTTACACAGGTCACTCATGCATTTGTGAACATGTAATATGCTTTTTTGAAAACTAAATTTATGTATATGGATAGACAGTAGTCATACTTGCATAACTTTCATAAAAATAGTTTGATTGGTATAAAAATTACAATTTTACTCTGGGGTCAATTGGACCCCACTTCCGGTGGTAACGCAGTAAAAATCATCTCCGGTAGACGAGGGTTAAACAAACAGTAATATGTTGTTTTAGATTGTCAAACTGTACCCACCTCTAAATCGCAGACAGTGCTGTTGCCATTATAAAGGATATCCATGAAATTAATGAATACCTACCTATTCAATAATGTTTACATGCTAATATTGAAAGACAACTTATTATCAAAGGTACAATAAGAAATATTTGTTAGTGTAGCGGCTACATAATGTCAAGTTATGGCTGCCTACTATTTACAATAAAAATACAAATACTTGTAAACCAACTAATAAAAAGCTCATGGAATGAAACTATTTTTGTGCAGATTTGCTTGCTACTACATTACTGATTAAAATTAGGTATGCTCGCCCAAAAAAATGTAAAGGAAAATAACTAAATTTCTGTTTTTAAATAGCATCTTATTTATTATACTAGATATATGTATTTATCGTAATGGTTAATAACAATTAGTTTTGTATAAAGCAAGAAAAATTAATTTCCATTGATAGTAAGAAAGCCAAGGGTCTGCAAAAACTAGATAAAATTCTTCAATATCTAGTTTTTAAAAATTCCCTAAGGATATATATATATATTAAGTAAGGTAAAATCTAATATTGTGTAATAGCAGCTAATCAATTAGTCCATAACTACAAAATATCATAAAATAATTGTGTAAACAATTAGATTTAATAATATCAAAACTGTGCAAAAAGCCACAAATCATCTAAAAAATCATATCTACTACGTACATATGTAATATTATTGACCGAGAAAACTTATAATGCAAGTGCACAATTTTTTTCTATTAATTTAATACATAAATATCTATTCTAATGTTTACACAGATGTCGAAAAATATGTATGTTATCTTTTTCAGTAAAAAAAACTTTACTATGTATTAGGTATAAAAGCAAACTAATTAGATACATTAGTACACCAGTTTAGAATTCCTACAAATCAATAATAGTTTCAAGTTTTGCCGTCTAAGCCGTTTTCCACAGTTATAAAATATACATACATATATAGATAATTAAATATCTACAGAACTTTTGTTCGTTTGTTTTTATTATCAAAGCATAAGCATAATCTGCAATAATTGCAGAAATTTAGAGGTTATTGTTATTTCTCTAGTGTTACTTATTTGTGAGTGCACAAAGTTTTAACTAAACTTACTCCATTATCAGAATATTCCTAAACACATAATAAATAGTTATTAAGATAATCATACATAATATACGATTTTTATTAAATAATTACTATTTATCTCCAATAAACCATATATTTATGTATAATAGTATAGTATAGTGTAGTGTTCTGCGAATCAGTTATTAGGCAGGTTCAATTCTATGGCATTCACTTTCTCCATCCTTCTCGGTCTTTCAATTTTCTATAGGTGTTTGGTTTGAATTCTTATAACATACCTTCAGTAGGAGCTCTACACAAACTACGAGTTTCTCCATATTTTGACTTCAGTTTCAGGAAACAACATTTTTAAAATTCTTATTAAAGTTTGTTTAACGTACGAAAATTTACATAAGTAAAGAAAGACCACAACTTAAAGCAAACTCCAACTCAATTAATTATTTACTCACCTTAAATTCTGAGTTCTTATGTGCTGGAGGATGAACAGCAAATCCAGAAAAACCAAGTAAATGCGTGAAGAATGTAGCTATTAAAGAAGTTAAATTTCTTGGACCACTTAATACTTCCTGGAAAAATAAATATGTACCGTTAAGATTATATTTCCTTGCTAAGTAAACTACTAAATAATAAATTCATTAAACCAATAACTTGTAGTTTAACTTCATTATAATAGAACATTAAAAAATAAAACAATATTATTATATGGTGAAATGTAGAAAAAATTCTTTATATTTTAGGTAACCAACTGCAACAGATATTAATCATAACTATGTATGGTTTACTTATAGTAATACCAAAATTCGTATATTAAAAATGAATAAAAACAGACCAGACCAGTCCAGAAAATGCAATGAACGTATATATATATTTAAGAATCAAATCTACCTACATAGCAGAATATAATAACATTAATTGACTAGGTATGTCAGTCAGACTGGAAATATTTTCAACCGTCATAAATATTTGTAGAAGTGTATGAGATAAAACGTGTATCTTACCTTGGATAGAAGATTAAGATTGCAGAGACAGGCAGATTGCAAGGGAGAGAGGCCAGTATCCTGATAGGTTGAGGGCAACAGCATTGGCATCACACTTTCACCATTAGGACCTTGAGGAGGAACAGCTAGGGCTTGGGCTAACACTGTACATAACTGTTGAAGGTCAGACAAAGAAAAACGAGTAGAGACATTGTCCAGCAGAGGAGGAAACAATTGAAGGAGAAGCGTTAGGAATGGCTGCTGAGGCACCACTGCAACTGGCTGGAATGTAAATAGAAAACATCTTATTATTCATAATAGAAATAGAAATCTTTAACTATAGACACGTAAATACTATTGAGACATGAAATTGGCAGCATTTTGTTTTGAACATAAACTGGAGCTTAGAAGATGATTCACTATTGAATATATATCCTGCACTTTACTGTATGCAGTAGTTCACTAAAAACTATAAAAAAATTAATTGGTACGATATTTAGATGTTCACCTTATTATTTCTGCTAGTGTTTTGACTTCCAGGAGTTGGTTCCCGTGTTATAGCAGTGACCTGAATTCCGACCTGTAGCCAAGCTTGCCACCCCATAGTCCATAAATCAGATGGTTCACCATAAGCCAGAGCATTTGTCTTCACTTCTAAAAGACCTTCTAAACTGCGCAAAGCATTGAGTGAAATTTCCGGGTTAGCTGAGAGTGAACAAATTTCAATGCGCTCCAGTAAAAATTTCCAAGCACGTTGAAAACCATCTGATACGACAAAACACAGCAGATATTAGAAATTGAAACATAAAACAATTTTATATACGAGTGAAAAGTGCTCGTAGATATGCATATCGTTTTGTATAATGGAATTTTCCAAAATATTAATTTTTGCAACCAATAGTTTAACCAACCTTGATTTACTATCCAATAATTGACTTTAAATCTAGAAACCACATCCATATTTAAGTATTTTTACCCAATTTCACACCATCAGTCAAATAACGTGTTCTTCAAATACATAGATACAGTCCATAAGTACCAAAAATTTCAACTTAATTAGTTTTTGAGATATTCGAATTTACGTATTCGTAATCTCCCCCTTATGAATTCTAGGGTTAATAAATCATTTTTCATACAATTTTGTTAAATTTTATTCCGATTAAGAAAAAGACATTCTTTTCATTCTATTTATTTACATATTATTATTATACTCAATGAAATAAACTTCTAGCTCTGTTAGCCAACATTAATCTTACCAAGTGTAAGCAAAATATCTTGTTTGGTTGTGAACACATGTGACACTCCAGAGAGTGTTAGCACGTGAGTTTCGGCCCATTGTTTAGCAGCAGTATCTCGACTATGGTGCATCAGAATGTTGCCTTTCTCCTGACGTTCCTCTGGGGCATTAGCACAATGCTCTTCGACGGATTCCAACAACGGGAATAGTACCTAAAAGAAAATGTTTTGTAACAACACTAGAAGAAAAATTGTATTGTGTTCGGCAACAACTCTCTATAGGTACAATGATAAAAGAATACAACAAGCAAATAACATATTCTATCTATTGTTTTCGATTTTTAAATAAACTATAGAGAATTATTTTAACCATGTATAAATAAGGTAAAACAACAGTTAGTGAATATAACAAATATCTGCAATGTAGTCATTGTGTAGAGTTGAATCAAAGACTGAGACCAAAGAGCGGATACTAATGTCAAAATATGAAATATGGCATCTACAGATGTAAAACTAACAAAAGAATGCCAACCAGATATCTGAAGTTTTCCAGCATCAAAACGGATTTTTAAAGAGTATAAATTGAATGCACCAATCAGTGATTTTCATGTACCTTAAAGAATTTCTACGTAGAAATATGTTTCAACTATATCCTTTGTTCATACATAACCTACCGAAAATCAACTAACTACTTATGTACTAATCAATGAAACATAATGTCAATGAAACCAATAAAACAATACTTAGCATACAATAGTAATATCTACCCTATATTTGGTGAAAATACTCTTGAATTTCAGGATACACTGTAAAAAAAAGATAAACTCGATCGGTTATTGGACACTATTAGTTTGGTCCAAAATGGTATGAAATAGCTGATGGTCTAATCCTACTGAAACTGAATACTATGAATTGATAAATATTTTCCTATAGAACTGGGGAAAAATAATGTGACTGGAGCATTGAGTAGGACCAAGTTGCAAAACTTCTATAAGTAAAATAACATTCTATGGACCAACAAATTATATTTTATAGTCAATTTTTGCACAAAAAATACATATGTACATTGATTTACAAAGTCTGAAGATTAGATTTTAATCCAGGACACATAACATAATGTACATCCGTTTCCATGGTAATGTCCAATAACAGCACTTCATTATAGAAGTCATGGGTACAGAAATAAGTATAAACCGACCAGATATATTAATTTTCTATAAATTTATGTACATATTGGGTATAAGCTTGGAAATATCACAACGACTTTTATGTAGTAGCGGTCAGTTGATTTTTAGATTTAAAAAAATCTAATAATTCAAGGAAACATTAAATTTTAAAAACCCTACCACACATTGTTGCTTCACAAACAAAAGCTCACCTTCCAAATAACAATTGACCAAGTTGAGCTATGTAACAGAGCACCATGAGAATCAATCGTGTTAAACAGTGTTTGACCGGAACTCTTCCTCACTGCCGGTCTCTCATCTACACATAGATCAGCTAATGCAGTGTGTACACAGATCCACAGCTCGTCAAACGCACTATCCGATAGCACTGACCGAAGATGAACATCTTGCTGATAAAAATAATCGGTAATGTGCCACTAAAATAAAAATTGTATTTACAATTAAGTAGATAGTTTAGGCCCAAATATCGTTTAACCCTAACCAAATTGCATTGACTGGTATGTACAGATAGGTAAACTTGATCTTGATATCACACGCTGTAGCATGGCTCCCTTAATTCCCTTAAAACTGAGCCAAATGACAATGGGTAAATACTTAACTTTTTAGAGACTATATATCTTAATTCTATCCATTAAAATTGAGCTATTAAAAACCTAATAATGAAGCTTTCATATTATGTTATGTCTAGTACAACCTTTTATTTTTTAGTATGTTTGACCAAATGAACTAAAATTTAAGAAACATGAAAAGATATGAGATTCACATAATTTACAGTAGACACTTTGCATATTATCCACAGAAAAAAACAAAAAATATATTCCGTAAATATTATACAGCTACAACGACAAAATATTTTAGTTTTGTGTTTAACTCATAAATAACTATGTACTCCTCCGATTTTGCTAGTTTGACAAATTCTCATTTTATAAACTAACTGCTAGGTAAGTACATCGTTAGCTTACAATCCAACAAAACTACACCTAGATGTCCAAATAACTAAACATGTCTAAAAGTGAAATTGAAATCTAATACGAATATCAGCTTTATTGACAAATCTTGATGAAGAGTTTTCCCCAAAAGAACTTATAAAAAATAACGCATAATACTTACTACACACTCAAAACAAAGGATCGATCAGAATTAGATCTATTTTAAGAAATGTTTGTGCTGAACAAATATGCAGATTTCTTTTTGGTGTAAAAGGAATTTTGCATTGAAGAAAGATGTAAATTATCTATTCTTTGTTTTTATACTAAACAAAATATACAATGAACAAAACTGCATATTTATAATTACAGATTAGTAATAATGATTTTGTATACAAAAGTATAAAGCACACGCGTTGAAAAGCTTAAAATAGTTTTAATTGCCTGATTTCTTTAGTGACTATAAAACATAATTTTTAAAATATTACACAAGTTACAATTTAGTTTAAATCAACATGAGTATACCAACAAAATATATTTCTAAAGTAACATCAGCCAACTGACAAACAAAAACGGTCAATTATGTAACATATTTTCTACGTAAACTGGATAATATCTTACTCAAAGCCAATGAAATGAAAGAAACAACTTTGGCTAATGTTTGGTCTTATGAAACGAAGATTACTTTTAAACAGAAAATGAACCATATAATTTTAAACATAAAATAAAAACAGTTTAATAGTCATCTAATATTACGAAGTAATAGACATAATAAATCACATAACTGTGAATGCAAGTTAAACTACTTGACCTTTAAAAATCAATGTGACATGCACAACCCGTTTTGATGAAAGTAATTATCATTAGCGCTAATTACTTGTAAGTATGTAGGCCACGTAAAACGACACCAATAACTTTTGCCTTTTTAGTATGAATTCACCTACCATTTAATTTTAATAAAAATAATTAATCACATATTTTGCACATTAGGTAGGTACCAAGCACTTACAATAGAGCCGACAGCAGTAAGGGCAATGTTAAGATCCTGTTTCTGATGCGCAAATTTGGCAGCGACATTGATGCATTCCGGATAGCAGTCATTTTCATTGAGAACTGATAAATAGTCCGTTATGATCAATTGGAAACACTGGAACGCATTCCGAACCAACTGTTCACTAAAATAACAAAACATGGTATAGCTCTATAGTATAGTAGCAAAGTTGTGTACACATTGAACACACATTAACACTAATAATATTTCAGTTCTATGTGGGAGAAAAAGTTGATTAATTTGCCTTGAAAACACTTTTACTTGCAATAGAAACTGATCCAAAATGATAAATGATAATTGTTAATCTTGGAGTAATTAGCAAAAAATATCTAGCTATTTGACTACCGTCGTCACATTATATTGTTGGCAATCAAATCAGATATTGGAGTTAAGATAAGACTAGATAATTTGTTCATTTGAGATTTAATTTTAAGTTACTCTAATTTTGTTTGGCGAACTTTTTATTTATCATTTTTCTATTTCAACTATGAAATTGGCCTTCTAACCTTTTTCTATTTAAATTATAAGTTATTAATTTAAGATTTAACCCATCGACAGTGGATACATAGTATTAAAGTTGATACTGGGATTACTGAAAATTTAGCAAAAGAAGTGAAAATCATTGAAAAATAAAATGTTATTCACAAACTCTGTAACTATACGTAGAATAACATCATATAGTACAGTGAATTCAGTGGAAATTTAGCAAGGCACTGCTGTATAAACAGACTGTGATTTCGACATTTCAATAAATATTATTACATAGTTTGTTTATATAATTACAAACAGTCCTCAGAAAAACGTCATTATATTTTTCCAAAATTTTGTAATTAACGGCCGTTCTCAAGAGATTAATACAATGGAAGCTAGAAGATCATTTAAATTATTTAACTAATATAGATAATATACAAAACATACTCAAATAAAGAAATTTCTTATTCAAAATAAGGATACGTACGTAGATGATTTAATGTATTAAAAGAATATTCTTTTTATTTAAAAATAACAGGCAACATCATTTAATTGAAAGATTTTTCATTGTACACAGTAACTCGTTTTTCAACTTTTATATTTTAAAATTCAAATTAAATTAATTAATTATAATTTGCATGTATAACTGGATAAAGAAGCACATCACGCCACGGCATAATAAAATTAAAAGTTAAGTTATAAAATTATAGGACTTAATTATAAAACAAGTTTTTAAAGGAAATATGTATGAATTGATAGGTACTGAATGATCAAAACGCGAAAAAGTACAGATACAATTTTTGTATGAACTAATTTAGGTTTTTTTAAAAGTAAATGTAAACTATAAATAGGTAAAGCAATGCATAAATAAAATGAAACTATATTCTATATTCAAAAACCTAAATTGGTTCATAAAAAACCTTGTTTCCATGCTTTTCGCGCTTGGATCATTCAGTACCTATCAATTCATACATTTCCTTTAAAAACTTTTTTAATCCTCTTGTTTATGCCATTTTTGTAGTAAATTGTCTTATTTTATTTTATTATAGAATATAATTTCATTTTAGTTGGTACAACTTAGACTAAACAGCATGAAAAGATCACTTTTTATGTATGCATTGGTTTACATTTATCAAAAGAAGGATTGGCGTGGTCAGAGAGAAGGCGGGAAAGCTGAATATGAAATGGAAAGATAGAAACATTACCAAAGAGCTGAAGAGAATCATGAAGGCACTGGTATGGTCCATATTTCTTTAAGGTGTGGAAGGTTGGACTTTAAAAAAGTCTGATAGAAACAGAATTGAAGTTTTTGAAATGTACTGCTGGAGGAAAATATTAAATATATCCTGGAAAGAAAATCGTTCCAATGACTATGTACTAGCGGAAATGGAGGTATCTAGAGAACTGATGGCTCGAGTTGTAAAAGCCAAACTACAATATTTAGGTCATGTGACAAGAGAAAGTGCGGGTGACGTAGCGATGAGTTTTAGAGGGCAGCATGGAAGGTAGAAGATATCAGGATGCGCCAAAGAAACAGTGGTTTGATAACATTAAAGAATGTATAGGCCTCAACTACCGAGAATGCAAAGAAAGAGCACAAAATAGTCAAGAATGGAGAAGAATGTCTTTCAAATGGGCATCTGCTGTCGCCAATCCTCAGCCGAGGAAAGTACAGCAGTAAGTAATAATTATAGTGATGATATGAAAACATTTAGTTTTGAATAGGTATATAATAAAACGTTGTCATAATGATATTTTGAATCATAATATTTCAATCTTGAATTTTCAGAGGTTCTGGCTAGATCTAATAATTAGTATAAACAAATCCTCTACAGATTAATATAATTGCTCAAATATAATTGTCTCTTTCTTTCTCATGCAAGCAGAGATCAAGAGCTAATGTGTCCTAGCATGTGATTGCTAATAGCTGTTACTTACATATTGAGTAATCTATCCTGATGTATTTCTCTATTTAATAGTACAACACTTAGTATCTAGAAATAACATGGCTGTAATGCGAAATATTGCTAAAATGAATTGCTGTTATTGTATTTTTTTGGTGCTCCTAGTAAACACACATTTTCACCCCAAATTTAGTCTATAGATAACCCTATATTTAGACTGCATAAATAAACACACTATTGAAAAATCCATAATATTAAATATACAAAAAGAGATATTTACAAAATTATTTTTTTGTTTGAAAGATATTAACATCCGTGAGATAATTCTTAAATATGGCATTCATATCTATCATAAATGTTGAGTAATAAGCCTAAAAGTGAAAAATTAATTATTGTTAGCCCTACTACTGGGCTGGAAAAAAGAAACCGTACCCCCTTTTAAAAATTGCGATTTTAAATATATTTGTAAAATACCGCAATAATTGACACATGAAGTACATTTTTAGGTGTACAGTTATTCTATCGATGATTTTATTATCATCTATAAGTTATTTTTCCAATAAGAAACACTAAATTGGTTAATTAATTTAGACAGTTAGAAAATCTCATACAAAATGTATTGTGCTAGTATGAAACTTACTAGCTCTTATTGACTAGTATATTTCAGTATATTACAGTCGAGTGGAATGCTCCGCAATACTTACTTAATTGAGTTAATCAAATTAGGGTATACCAGAGGATGTGGCTGACTCACTGTTCTCTCATCATATGGGGACCCTCTAGTAAGCTTTAGGAAATGATTGAGGCGATTGCGTAACTATTCAAGGCTAATTGTTGTGCAATCTTCAAGACTAGTGACACTGATTTGCATGATATAAAAGTAAATATTGAAATCAAGGGCTCACAAATATTGAAATATTGAAATCAAGCGCTCACAAATGGTTTTGACTCACGATCAGAGAGTACAGATAGTCACATTAAAGCAAAAAGGCTTTAGCTACAGCGAATTAGCCCATCGATTCAACGTCCGAAGAGCAACAATAATTGTACTTGTTCGTAAACATCAACAATCACGCTCTGTTGATGATCTTCCAAGGTCTGGAAGACCGAGAGTTTCAACACCACGTCAAGACAGAGCTCTTCTGCTGATATCAACCCACAACCACAGGATGAGCAGCAGGGCCTTGT
>JAUYWI010133304.1:0-20353 GCA_034780595.1 Parotoplana pacifica | reverse complement strand
TGATCTAAAATGGGTTCAGAAAATAGTTAAGACTAAGAAATTTCTTAAGACATAACTTTGACCTCACCCATTGTAGTTCTATAATAAAAAAGCAAAAATACTTAAAATGATCAAACCCCAAAAGAAAGGAAAAAAAGAAAATTTTCGGTTTTATTCGCTATACTCAGACAGAGAAATAAGATTTAAAATAATAGGTAATCATAGAGATATTGGTTAAAGAAACATGGAAAACCAAATTGATCTCTCCAATATACTTGTGATCACAAAGAACACAAAAGTTCGTAGATGACAGTTGACACCTGAACATAATTTATAATTGCAAGTAACTGGAGGTAATGTTGAAGAGATAAATGTTTCTTCTAACATCAAACCAGCAGCGAAAATAGGTAAAACTGGAAGGTTAGTATTATGAAAGATTGTGATTTTGGCTATAAAAGGAATTTTAGGAATGCATTTATTTTGTATAGAGATTTTAAATGAATTATTTCTATTGCTAAACATCATAATGATCACCACGATTCTTTAATAAAATTGGTTTAGCAGAAAACGATTTGGAAGCTAATTTACTTATCATAGTACTATTATAGGTCGAACTTTGAAATATATACTTGTAATTCTAAATTATGTTTGAGTGTCATTACGAACTTTCATGTGTTCTTTGTAACCACAAGTATATTCGAGAGACCAAACGAAAGCTTCATACTCGTATAAGAGAACATCAGCGAGCATTCCATCAAATCGACTCAAAATCATCAGCTATGGTCGAAGAGTTTTCTAATAATTACCGCACTATTTCGGAGTATCCTATTTAACACGAAAATACTTGAAAGAGCCCAGGAGTTTGCTGATCGCCATATTAGAGAAGCCATTTTGATTCATCTGGACTCTGGATGGACCACACTGGCAGAATAATATACATATTTGTGCTTTGATTATAATTGATTTTTTTTTGTGTTTCTTTAACTAATTATCTCTATGATTACCTACTATTTTAAATCTTATTTCTCTATGCGTAGACATTTTATTTCATTTTCTTTTCGAGTTTGATCATTTTTATTATTTTTGCTCTGTTTATAATTTTGAACTAATTTATTGATGATCACTAAATATAATCGGTAACCTTTACTAAACTGTAAACGAACTACTTAGAAATGTAATAGCCAATCTACCTAATTGAACGACTAGTAAAAGTGGCATTTTATTAAAATTCTAAGATTAATTTTAAATTTTGTTGAGCATACATATCCTGTAGTGTTACCCTGTAGTGTCACTACCAGAACAGAAGAGGCGAATTTTAGCACATTTGCAGAACACTTGAGACCAATGGATTTTCATCCAGACACTACATAAATTGTATATTTTTCTTATATGCTTGATGCTGCGCTAGTTTTAAGCCTATCGTGGGTTGTGAAAGGGTCTCAGATTCACAATACAATTGGCTTTAGGTTGGGTTCCTGCATCGGTTACAACCAATGTCCTATTAAATCTGCCTTGAGTTGGTGTTCTATAGTTCTGTAAAAAGAATTTCAATGTCTTTTGACCATAATAAGAATCTCATGTGTTTTTATTGTTGTTGCTTTTTGTAGTTTCATTAACAAGAGATCTTTTACTTCAATAGGGGAGTTTATTTTTCTGGGGCCAGTTACATGAAATTATTGATATACCCTCTGCAAAAACTACAGCGAATTTTGTGGCTTAGTTTTAAACCAAAAAATCAAAATTTATTAACACACGTGTTACCTGGTTATATTTATAAAATGACATTAGTGTCATTGTAGTTTACATGACAATTTCTGAGAGACAATTGCATTTTTAATTCTTATTTTAATTGAGATATTTTGAGCTGAATACATTAGTGAACTGATATATTGTCTATTATTTTACTAATCACGTTGTTTTATTTGTATAATACCACATCCATTTCTATTTACAAGTATTATTTTTTCCTGTTTTTTTTTATTAATTAATGTTATTCAGTTAAATTTATGTATCTCAAAGAAAACTATGTTGATAATTTTAATCTCTAAACGTTGTCAAATATTGTAGCTTTGGCAATGGTACATTTCTGTATATTGCTGTATAATTCTCAAGGTTTGTATTGTATTTATTCAAGTTGCTTAAATACAAAGTAACTGAATATAAAGTTAGATATCTATAAGTTTAAAACACAGTTGCTATGTATGTATGCAGATATTAAAATAAATTGCATTTCTGATCATATTAAATTTGTAATATAAAACTTTTTCAGAAGATATATGTATTTATAATTTTAAATCTACTTTATTTTATTATATTTCTGTAGCATTATGCTATTATTACATTAATATAATTGAACAGTAAGTATTATTTATTTTATTTTTTAGATGAAAAGTTTTCTAGTCGTTAAAATTGTATCATTCCCTTTTAGTACTAAGTTAAACGTACCTGTATTATTATTATTATTATCTGTGTTGTTTTAATAAATCCTATTTCAGCAGCAGGGGTGTAAATAAGCATTTGCATGACATTTGACATTTGCAAATATAGAATAGCTTTTCTATGTAATTTGCATTATCCTAATATAATAATTGATGTCACTAATTTTGGTGGAATCATAACTGCATATCTTTTTTTGTCTTCTGGGCGAAATGATTTTACATATTAGTTTTGGTTTTTAAATTATGTGCCAGAGTCAGACTCAAAATATACATTAGAAATTACACGTTAATCTTAGTAGAAGCCCTTACATAATATCTATGGTGACTAATTATATATATATCAAAATTAATCATTGTACAAATCGTCAATCGGATCATGGAATAATTTTTATTATTTTACTTTTAAGTTTTGCCGAATTCTATATTACATACTTACTATACTTGTGTATGTCTTATTTTCGTATTTTGCATGTTTCTTAAGTTAAACATAAAGTGGTTTAGGTAGTCTGTACTTCCATAATTGGTTAACATAGACTATTAATTTTGTTTTGATTTCGTACCTTATTGTGAAAACTAGAGAATTTAAAGAAAAAATAAATAAAATTTACAGTTAGGATATTAGCATATTTTCTCAAGATGATTTATTATATTTACGAAAATGTACTATTGTATTTGTATCAGTTTGTTTTTCTTTAAGTAAATATATTATTGTATACATCACCAATTAAACCTGATTAAGCTTAGGTTGAAATTTTTATACCTTCACTGTTGGTATACTTATATGAAATGTGTGAACAATTATAAACAAAATAATCCATCCCCAACAAACTAAATTATACACATGTTATTCTTAATTTATACCTAAAAGACAAGTTGAAGATTACCTTTTATTATTTTGTGCTTTTTAGTCAAATGAACAAAATGTACCGTTTACTTACTAACCAAATTATTTGGTTCTTAATGGCTAATGTTTTCGATTAAATTATGAACGTATGCATGATATCAAGAAGATAATCGTGTAAATTATACATACTCACATATACTTAATAACACGAGTGTAATTAGTTAACATTTTGTGTCTCAGCTGTCCCGATCCATTTAGCTACAATTAGTTAGGATGAATAAGAAATATACAATTATCATTTACTAGCCATCATAGAAGACTCGACCAGTGATAAATAAGCGTAAGAGGTTATCGACTACACTTATACCGATTATTTGTGGTAAAATGAACATTCTTTAAATTAACCCTTGAGTTGTAATGTGTTTTTACATAGCCGCTTGTATTTTTGATGAAAACAACTATTATAACTATAAAATTATAAAAAACATATTTTTGAAATTTAGAATTAACTTGCTAGTAGAAATAATGTTTCAGAAAATGGATGCCTCATATTCACGAAAAAATGATGTCAAAATTATTGTATTTTTATGAAAATTAAGGATCTAGATAGATTAGTCCTAGTTCTAATGGTTCATATATCATTTCTATTAGTTTTAGTCTAAATCACAAAAAATTAAATTTTTGAAAGTTTTCTAAATATAAAATCAAACTGATGCACTACTTAATTGATCCAAATTGTTCTATCTAAATATATTGGATTTTTTATAATGGACCTGTTCCAGTACAAATGATCTTAAAACATCTGAATTTTTTTCTCATCAATATTTTCATTTGAAATTTGCAACAATGTTTTCTAGTGTACACCTCATATTCTGAACGAATAAAATTAATATTTAAACACACTTTTTATAACCTTTTTTATTTAGCAGATTTAGGTTGACCCTAGTCTTAAAATATAGTTTCAACCTCAAAAGCCGTTAATATTAATTATTGATGTGTTTGCAAAATTCTATCATTACTGCAGATAATAGTGTCATTTTTGGTTCAATTTTATTTTTCAATGAGCCGTCAATTGACGGGATGTCAGACCAACAACTCCACTTAAATGTATGTTAATTGTTGAGCCGTTTTTAAACAGTTATAAAGATAATCTTGAGGTGGTGTTGTACAACTCTCACTGTTACCAACGAAGTGTTAAATGAAAATGTAACATTTATTTGATACCGTCATATGTAAACGAAATATTACTCTATCAATGTTCCACAACCAGTTTTTTTTTCTGACAAAGCTGGTCTATTTTTTATTTAGAAATAAAATTGAACCGTTTAATGTAGAATAAGGTCAAATTTTAGGATTATTTATCAAGCTACAGTCATTTATACGGTATTTTTAAATGTATTGTGCATAATATGTCTATTACACAAAATCTTGTATGTAATTACACTTAGAATATTAATGATTTTATTTTTCTAAATGGATTGGACATATTAATGGCCGACAAGGCAAATAAAGTTGCGGAACACAGACTTTGTTTTGTATATATCTCAGTCATCTCTAAAAATTACCATGTCAGATTTCTATTGGGACTTCTATTGTTTACGAAATTAGTTATTTTAAATTATGATCTATAAATTTTTTAGTAGATCTATACAGACAATCTTTCGTATATCAAATCATAATCACTTTGTCTTTGTATCTTTAGTTATAAATGTTGTAATTTATTTATGTACATCAAGCTGTGATCATAGGTTTTGTATATGATAAATAAATCTTCCATTATGATACATTTTTGTTATATATTTGATCAATAATTACTATATAATTATTGTTTGTTTAATTATTTTCTTTAAAATGATTTACATTTAAAGTATCATGTTTAAATTATTAAAAGTGTGTTAGCTCAAACCCTAAAATATGTGAAATCAATTTTGGGTGTTAACTCTTACTAGGTAATAGTACATAATGAAAATGTTCTTAGGTAAGTGATATTTAGGCCTATGGCAATAGGCCGTTAGCTCGATTAGTTATCTAGCCTTGCCAGAGTATTATAGGACTTCTGAAAATGGCTACAATTTGGACATCTAAAGCTCCTAGAATTACCAAATTCGATACATATTTAAGCCTTGCTATGTTAACAAAGTTAGCAAATTTCATAGAAATATATTCTGTGGTTTTTTAGTGCTTAGAGTTAGCCATTTAAAAAAAATGTTTTTATTTTTTATAGTGCCGAATGTGATGTTTATGACTTCATTATTCTATGACAATCTACTAAGTGAAAAAATATTTTACTTTATTCACGTGCTCGTGCATACATAGACATACATATTAATCTCGAAGATTGCAATAAAGAAATATTTTGCACTCGTAAATAACTATTATTTGTTTCTGCAGCATCGATAATGGTCCCTACGTTTTAATCGCATACTAACCTAAAAACCATAGCTAACCATTTATTTCAAGTAGTTTTTAAATTTGTTTTGGTAGAGTTTATACCTGAGCAAGGGGGCGTGTCCCCCCCTCCCCACGAAATTCAAAAAATGGAGGAAGTTAAGGAAGAAAGTGGGGATGGGGTAGAAAGAAGGGAGGGAAAATAAGGGGGTAGAATGAAAGAAAAAAAGAAGGGGAGGTAGAAAGAAAAGAGCGGTGGGAGGGCAGGGGAAAGAAGGAAAAGGGGGAGGAGGTAGAAAAAAGGAAAGAAGATGAGAAGAATTGTTAGTAGGAAGTATTGAGGGCTTGTAAAGTTAATAATTTATGCAAATACAAGGAAGTAATCATGTTCTCTACATGTATGCAATTAATTATTGATGTCTGTTGATCCTAATTGATACTGTGCTGTTTTTTTTTCTTTTTCCTTTCTGACTTTTTTATTAGGTCTTTTTCATTATTGCTCAATTTAGTCCATTCTGCGAATTGTGGTTTGTATTTCAGATCCATGTATTTCGCATAATACTTATGGCATATCCTACATCTGAATTTCGTATTTTCAGGAAATTCATAATCTGGTTTGATTTCTAACCAATTTTTCCAAATTGGTGATCAAGCATTCAATGTTATCTGAAGATATGGTGTGGTACTCGAGAAAAAAAATTAATCAGCTAGACTGAAAAAAGTGGTGGATAAATTTTAGCTGGCTTTGAAGTTGGAACTGAAGCGTCCTGAACATCTGGACCATAGAGTAAAAATGATTATTCTGTGATCCTCACGATAGAGAAATAAATATTATTACTCTGTGATCTGGACAATCTCGTTTTTTGGTGAAAAGATTGGACTTGCTGCAATTAGATTGTCAACATTATCAACACAATCAGGCGAAGAAACATCCAGTTCACAATGCAAACCAGTGTCATTTGAAAACGAAGAGTTGTTGGTACCTTCCAAAACAATGTATTTTGAAAAGAAGCGTTGCTGTTTCCCTCCACCACTTGTTTATAAACACAAGGTTCAACCTGGCTTACTGCTGAAACATAGCGTCCTTCTTCCAGAAATAAATTCGGCTACATTTCCCGGAAGTTCACCATGCGATCCTGATGAAATTGCTGAATCCAACATTTTTTGCGATTTTTTTAGTAGGTGTCAGATAGAATTCCTGGAATAAATTTATTTAAAAAATTGGTGCTGTGCAATATTAGCATCCCTAGTAACCACATAAAATCTGACAATGGATTTTAATCGTCACCCCAAAATTTGTTTGTGCTAAATTTAATACAAAATTGGTTAATGTTTAGACTAATGATATCGGTGATGAAGAAGATGGATAAAAAAATATAAAAAAAGAAATAGTCACGTTTTAAGACTACTTGACCGATTTTGATAAAATTTTGGTACATTCTCTTACCATCTGTACGAGGACTACGTGAATTCACGTGTATTCACGTAGTCCTCGCATCTGTATAAAAGTTACGAAACTCAATCGAGAATTTGGAGCCTTTTTGTGAATGTTCGGATTATAAGTCTAACAAAATTTCTAGTTGAAAATAATAATCGACATAAGGTTATTCAATTTTTGTCATAAAGTTACTCAATTTTTTTTTCATGGCAGGCAAAGATTATCTTTGATGGCAAATTTCCTCACAGAAAGAATAGCCCAAGTAAGGGGGGTGGGTAAAACCATCAATAAAAAGTGCCCAGGAATGAAGGTTTACCCCAAGCCAGAGTTCATACTATCGACTAAAATTGGCCTGCCTGGCTTGGCTCCTTCCCTCTGCTGACGTGGTTTCGAAGGCCAAAGTGGGCATTATGAAAATCAATAAAGGTTCTGACGCCCAAGGTTATGAAGTCAGCTTTAATATTTAGTGTCTCATTGACAAAATCCAATGGATTTCAGTTCATTTGTGGTATTCTTGAATACGAAGCAGTTATGTTTTCACCACATTGTCTAGTGCATCGGTATTACACATAATATTTACTATTGATTGTATGACATCACTTGTATTTCCAATTTGAAAACGAACCAATAAATATCACAAGTTCTAAACATTTTAAATCCAAAACAATCAGGATTTTAACTAGAAAATATTTTATCTCAAGCTCGCTAGTGCTAAAAAATCTTCAAGATTAAATTTATTTTTTATTTTAATAATTCAACATTTGATGATGATTAAAAAACAGCATTCATAATTTTAATTATTTTTTTGGATAAATCTAATATACAGACCCGAAATTTAGGTTTTTGTCTATAATATTTTGTTTTGACACAAAAAATCCATGCCTGGTCATTATTTTTGCCATACCCGTGACCATATGGTCAATAAATATTATTTTACTCCGGTTAGTATTGTTTTTATTTGCTACCAAACATTTTTGGAGACACCCTTCAGCAGTATTCGTGAATGAAATTTGCCAAAACAATTTACATGTTGCACAATTCAAGAAAACCAGCATTTGTTTGTTTGCGTTTTAAAAAATTTTCATAAAAAGGCACATTTTGGTTATTGCATGTAACGGATTTGCGCTGCGCTGCTACCCCGTCAAATTTGACACGTACACAGCGTATCATAATTGAATTAGAAGAATGGAAATTGGGTATAAGAGGATAGCCCATTAAAGTTAGAAATTAGGACTAGGTATCTGGAAATTTACAATTTGCACATAGGTGATAGGGATTTCACGTGTACAAAAATACTGTCAATAAATCCATTTTGCAAACGTGTCTATTTTTATGAACATTTGGTTTTTTTAAAATTCATAGTATTAAAATTTTGGTATAGTTTCGTTACAGAAAATTCTGTCCTAATTCATTAGAAAACAAAATTAAGTCACACTTTTTATTACGATGAATTCAGGAGAATCTGGGTGTCTAATTAATTATTCAAAATTTAACTTTTATAAATTATATTATTTTAGTTTGTATTTTTTTAATAAAATAATTAGAAACGATAGGCATGTACCTATCCAGAACTAATTTTATATCACAGTTTTATCAATTGCAGTTGCCTATTTCTAATTTCTGAATCATATTGCTAGCAACTACTTTTTTGTTTTAAAATGTATAATGGATTATAGAATTCATACTGAAAGCCAAGTACAATCAATGGATTTCTGTTTTACATTCAAATATTTTTTGTCATTCCAATCCCTAAATCTAGTTCATTACATCGGGTGAGAATAATTTACTCCACCACAAAAAGAAAATTCTGTTGGAATGATCAATAGAAGTACCATTTGATATTTCATTCTTTATCCACCAAACAAAATATATCTGATTATATTATCTCATACGAACTGCTGAATAGCTGAAACAGTTAGACACTAGACGATTCAACTATCCACTTTATTTTACTGCCTGATATGTACTAGATTTGTCTTACCAACCACCGCCTGCTAACATGTAGGTACCTGCATTATATTTTCTGGACTAGAGAAAATAGTAGAGAGAGAAACCAAATTTTCCCAACAACCAGATCAATAGCTATACAGCAAATATTGAAGAGAAGATCTACTATAATTTAATAGTTGTCTTTTAGATTGGTCGAATGTTGACATCGATCAAACAGTTTTTTTTCTATTCAAAGACTATCCATCTGTAATTACAACTAAACAGATACCTTTTGAACAAGAATTTAATAAGTGATTCCATTATATCTTTGTTTCTAAATTCGTGTATTTTCATTAATTTAACATGTATTCTTCCAGAGTGTTTGTTATTTCTTTTCTTTTGTGTTATTTTCTATTTGTTAGCTGTGAGCGAACTTTTGTAGAAAGGGATCTAGTTGAACGACTCCTTAGTTACTACGATTCGGATTCTCGACCTGTTCGTCATGGGAATACAACTGTCCATGTCCGATTTCTTATTCAACTACGCCAAATTGTAGATTTAGATGAGAAGAATCAAATTTTAATTTCTCAGCTGTTGGTCCGGCTCAAATGGACTGATGCTAAACTAAGATGGAAGCCTGCATCGTTTGGTGGTATTTCTCAAGTAGTGTTGCCTGCTGCCAATATTTGGCTTCCAGATATTTATGTTTATAATAATGCAGCCGGTGGTGACAAAGGTTTTCTACATGTAAATCAAAGTAGAGCTATTGTCAATGATAAAGGTAAATTTCTTAATTACTTCATATTTAAGCCAATGGCAACAGACTGGTAACTCCAAAGCTTAACCTTGCCTAATGGCTATATAGGATAGTTGAAAATGGCCAATTTTTGACCCCTTCTTATTAAAGGTGGAATGGTTTCCTGACTTTAGATTTATGCCATTTGTTCAGGATCCGATGGTAAATAAGTTTGCCAAATTTTAACAAAATTGGTCAAATATTTTAGGAAAACAGCATCTTTCTTTTTTTCTAATTTTGTCTCTTTTTCTCCATCTCATTCTTCTTCTTCGGCACCGATATCATAGTCTAAACATCAACCGATTTTAATTAAATTTGGCAACGACTAACTTTGGGACGAGTATTTTTTGTGTGGTTGCTATGGATGCCAGTATAACATATCAACGAGGAATTTTTAAAATATTATCCCATATATCAATAGTGTTATGGGTTTTTAAGAACATAAAACCTTAGTCACCATATACGATTTGAACTTTCCATTTAGCAACCGCTGCTAGGGACATCAAAATGACATCAACAAGCTATTTTTACACATATTTGATACACAACACTATGATTTATGGTTATGTGACCATATGAACTTTTATTTTATACACATTTCTCTGAAACAGTTGCTAGGGACATAATACTACATAACTACGAGGAACTTTTGCCAATTTTAACTCACATAGCTAAACTTTTATTGTAATTTCATCACATGAAACCTTAGCTATGTTACTATATATGAACTATCATTTTTTTCATTTAAAATATGGCATAGTAGAAACAAGCTATTTTTACTAATTTTGCCAAACATCTATGATTTTATGGTCATCTGACCCATATGAAGCCTTTGTTAATATATCTGATTTTCGTTTAATGAGCTAGGGATACCAATAGTGCATAGCAACAAGTTTAATAATTTACTGACACAACTATGAATTATATGAATTCATTACAAAAATAATAGAAACATAAAGACCAAAAAAGTAAAAAAGTGTGTTAGCTCAAACCCTAAATATGTTAAATGATTTTTAGATGTTAGCTCTCACTACATGTTACTATAAATAATTCTAAAGAAAATCAGAAAACTAAGGCGGTTGGACATCTAAAACACAAGTAGAACTTTTCATGAGAAACAAGACTTTGTCAGCTCTATATTTTAAAATATCATTTATTTTAAAACAATAATATTCATACTATTACCTAATGAGAGCTAACTCTTAAAATAGTTTCACAATTTTTTAGTGTTTGAGCTAACACACTTTTTGACCTTTTGGTCTTTTTTATTGTAGATTTGTAGTTTGCTAATTAACAATAATGTAAAATTCAGCAATTTCTATGCTTATAAATGTAACATTCCTTGAAATCATAAGGGGAAATGCATTCAAGTTGACAGAAATCCTTTTGCCCAGCTCCAAAAGATAGTTTGGCTACTGAAAACAGTAGTAGGAAGAGGCTGCTACTATTTCATCTTTGTTATAGAATTGAACCTGCCTAATAACTAATTCGGCAGAACACACACTATAGACTATATGGTCTCATCAGCTAGTTCAGTTCAGTTCAGTTCAGTTCAGTATATCATAACCCTAGGAAGGGTCGTTGATATTTCTATTGATGGCACAACGTCTGGCATTCTCCATGCCTTCACGTTCTCACACCAATCATGACGTCTTCGTCCTTTTCTTCCTTTGGCTTTAGCATCACCTTCCACTGTTACGAGGACTAGCTATTTTCCCTACGTTTCCAGTGTTCATATTTTTTAGTTTTCTTTTCTTAATCGTTTCTAAAATTCCCTGACACTCAGGCACATTGACTTTTTCTCTAATATACTTATTTGTCTTTCTTTCCCTCCAACTCATTCAAAGAACTCTTCTCCACAACCACAGTTCGAATGCTTCTAGTTTCCTTTTCTCTTCCGATTGGTGCAGCTCTCGCAACCATACACCACGCTCCAGACAAGAACTTTAGCCAGTTTGACCTTAGTGAAAGTACCTACTTTAGATCTTTTCTTTTTTTCACGTTTCTATTAGGTCCAGTATGATAGTCTTTGCAATTTCCAATCTGATGTTAATTTCAGGTAGGCTATCTCTTTCGTTAGTGATGTGAGATCCCAAACCTTTGAATCTATCAACGTTCTGAATTTCTTCATCTGCCAATTTGATCTTCGCACTTCCATTCATTCTCATAGATTAGTCTTGGCTTTATTAATGTTTAGTCCATGTTCTTCACTGTCAATGGTTAGATGTTCTCCCATAAGTTTTGTCTAAGCATACCTAAATTTGTCAAACTAATGAGATGTGGATCTGGGACATTTTGACAAAGAAAAACGTTCAGATTAACTTATTATTTTACATTTGAACATTAAGTTAATTTTATTCTTTAGGGAGAACTTCAAAGAAAGAGGTGACAATGTCGGACTCGGCATAAAACAATGAACTCAAGTTTATAAACTACTATGTCATTAATTGATCAAGCTCTATCCATCTTATAGATGGCATTTGATTGAGACCACATAGACGACAAACTCTCGGTTCGCTTCTTCCTACTCCATTTGTTTTTTTTACATAGTGTGCTATTCTTTTAGCTGAGATCTGCAGGACTTTTTGCCTCTCATTCATTTTCCAATTTCTCTACTTCTACATTCTCCCAGCCCCTATCTTTCCATTTGTTTCGAAACGTACATTTCCAATTTCTTGGAAGTACCTTCAAAATCTTTACAAAATCTTGAATGGACCTTGAAAGAACTTAGAAGGTAATCAAAGAACATGAACGATAAATCCAGGAAATCCAGACAGAAAAAGAAGTTACAAAAATTGAATCCCTACCTCCAATTTGGGTAAAATAATTCAAAGGTTTTTTTTAAATAAAAGAGATTAGCTGAAAGCAATAGTTCTGATAAAAAAATGAGCATTTTAATTTTTATTTATTGAAAATCTTTGGGTAAAAATAGGTAATAAAATAAAAGTCTATTTAACTTGAAAGTCGTTATTTTGAAAAAAAAAACTTTGAAAAGTATTTTCAAATGCAATTCTTTGATTTCTTTTCACGTTCTTGATATTTTGCCTTGATTTCTTTCCAAGAACTTGGACTGAAATACAAGGTACTTGCAAGATCTTGCACATTTAAATGAAATTAAGACAATCCAAGAATTTGGAAAGAAATGAACGTTTGGAGACACTGGGTCTGCTTTTTTCACCTTTCACTAAATGAGGAACCGGATAGCTAAATTTTTTAGGAGACGTGCCATTATTATTGTTATTAAGTTATCAATTGTTGTTTTAATTATATATTTTAGGGAGTGTTTTATGGGCTGTTCCTGCAACTGTTAAAAGTTCTTGCCATATTGATGCGCTTTATTTTCCATTTGATCAGCAATTTTGTAAATTAGAATTTGCTTCTTGGACTTACGATCATTCACAACTGAACTTGATCAAAGACGGTGATGGACTTACGACCAAAAATCTGATGGTAAATTCTGAATTAGCTCTGGTGGACGTCAAAGTTGTTAATCGCATGATAAATACTACATCGAGTATCTATCCTTTTTCACAGGTATGCGCACTCAGTTACACCTATGTATACTTTGATAAAAATATATTACTTATTCATATTACTCGCAGATGAAAGCCCAGGACAGCTGTTTCGACCTTATTAGGCATAATCATAGCTTGAGGAATATAACATATTCGTACAGTACTGTGCAAATTAATTGCAACCCCATTAATAAAGTGCAAATTACGATAATATTAGATTTTGGAAAATTTAAATTAAATTAGAATTTATAATATAACTAATTCGCAGAAAAATCTCATTTTCTCCAAGTCTGCTAGTGCAGCTCTAACATCGGGTACAACTTTCGCAACTCGCACAGGGCGCTGGGAATGCCATCGCATTTTTGGTCCAGCAACTGCACGTCGTCTTGCTTGCGCCTCCCTTGGCGATCCACGCCTCACATCACGCCAGCTACAGCATGAAGTGTGTGGAGTGGTCATGCAGGCACACTCCAGCACCGTCAGGCGCAGTTTGATCCGCAGTGGCCAACATCTCCAATGGACAGCCGATGACTGATGCAATGTAGTCTTTAGTGACGAGATTGGTATCGAGGTTGGTGCTTCCAGGTCACATTTCGTGCACATGGCCAGAGGAGAAAAAAATCAATAACGTACACACTGTGCAACGCCGCAATTTCCAGGTCAGGGTTATGTTTTGGGGCTGCATTACCAGAGATGGGCCTGGTGCCATAGTGCCTATCCATGGCACCATAAATGCATATCATTACGTGGAGATCCTTGTGAATCAGGCCGTGCCTGCAACCAATTGTGGCAACCTCATATTAATGGACCACAATCCCCCAGTATACATGGCCTGTCGGTCAATTAACTCCTTGCAGCAGAATGGCCCCTATTTTCACCAAATATGAATATAATCGAGAATATCTGGTCACTTCTCAAATTGAAGGTCCACAAGTATGCCTAGAGAACCTGTCCTGAGATGATTGCAGCCAGTGCAGCAGATATGGCACAATGATGTTGACATCATGAGGATGATTCTAAATACTTATAGAACAATTCCAAATCGTGTCGCCAAAGTCAGTCGCGCCAAAGGAGATTACACTGTGATATTGAAACTTTTTTATACACTGGAACTCTTTTATAGAGTATATTATATATTTACTATTGGTACTGTAATTTGCTTAAAATAAATTATCTCATATTAATCTAAAATTTTACTGGGTTTGCAATTAATTTGCACGGTAATATATTTAGATAAGAAAAAGGTAAAGTTTAATTTCCTAATATAATATGAATAGTTCATTGGATTTCTTTCATATTTAGCATGTCTATTCTTTATCTGATACAATGTACCAAATAAATAATCCATAGCTTTATCCTAAGTCGAAAATTGAGGTCCACTGGTTTTGGGACCAGACCTGGTTAACGCGTTAAAAAACAAATTTCAAATTCAATTTTAGGAGAGGAAATCATTCCAAAACAACTATAAATGACCTAAGAACTATTAATTTGACTTAAATCAAATAAAGCCAGGTTTTAAAATATTCCATTTCTACAGTACGCTAGGCCTCATAGATAAACAATGTTAAAAGTGAGACATTCAAATTTGTCATATAGTATTTCTAATGCCTTCCTAATTTCAATTTTAGAGGCATTTAAGTGATTTTAGTCAAAAATATCGATTTTTGGGGCCAACAAATCGTACGTTTTCAAAAATATGAATTTGTGCTATTGAGTGCCTATTGGAGCAAATCCAAAAAACTTTAATGTTTGGACCTGATGATGTCATCGGCCCTCTCATTGAATTTTTCAAAAACATTTTTCAAGGTTTAAAGTTTCATGTTTAAAATGCCAGCTCAATCCATCTACGGAAAGTATGACATCCCTTTGGTGGTCGTCTAGAACCCACGATGACAGCTAAATATGTCTTTGAATTTCGGAATTGATTCAATAATTATAAAATGAAATAAGAGAATTAAATTTAGAGAACCGTAATTTAAGGAGAAAAATAAACAAGAAGAAAGTATTTAAAGAACCATGTTTAATCATAAAAAAGCGACTAGTTTCGTAAAATCTATTTACATCGTCAGACTTAAATTTGGTACGTTTACATTAGTTATGAGAAATTAAAACAACAATATCTAATAAAATTAATAAATTACAAAATAATTTAGACACACACAAAAAAAGCACCAGACGCGAATACTGCTGAGACCATACTCGAATCACTGGTTGCTTTAAAGTCTTGAATATTATCAGGCGAAGTAATAGCTGCTATAGCAGTTTCCCTGTTGGCTTCCTCAGGCAAATCAACCACCATACCTGGCCGAAATGACATCTTAATCTTGTTGAGCAGACTATGAGCATAAAACATGCTACTCTTGGGAAAGGATTAACTAGCTAAAAATAAAATATAAATTTTAGGTTAATAACTCAATTTATTAATATAAGAAGTATGCATCTAATAAAAAAAGTGTTTTACTGTTAGAAATAGATATGCAATAGGGATTGTACAAAACAAGTGACAATAATTTCAGTGGAACTTACAATTATTAGATTAATACTATTAGCAACAGACACTTTGATTTTATAAAATTGGAAACAATTGACTTTGAAAAAAATATCCTGTATTTTATAAATGACCTACTTTGTTGGCTACAACAAATTTTATTTTTGAGTCAATTTTAAGAAAAATTAATTAAATATTTTATTTAGTTGACTGTGAGCAAGACTTACAGATAATAAACATGCATTCCTTCTGATTATGGGATGGCCCTTACATTTGAGAAAACTTGAATGTAAATATTATTATTATTGTAACTTATTATTTATAAATTTGTAAAATTTAACAAAAGATTTCTTATATACAGTGTGCCCACTAGAAAACCAGTAAATTTCGTTCACATCAGTGTCATGCAGCCAATGGATGGCATTTTGAACATTTGTTATGAAAATACATTTTTGTATATCAAATTTTTTTTATGTAATTATTATTTAGAATGTATATTTTTTCATTTACTGGTTTTATACTGAATGAAATTTACAGGTTTTCTAGTGGGCACCCTGTATAAGTGAGATAATTGTATCTTGAAATATTATTATTCAACATGGATGGTGAGGTAACTTATGCACTACATCTAAAAACCAAATTTGGTTGCAAAAAATAATGATGACATGTACACTTTTCAAGACAAGCTGATGAGAAACAAACTATAATATGCCTATGTTTTGCATGAATTTATAAGTCATTACCAAACATAAAACTGCCTTGAACTTCCATTGATAGAAACAACTTGATAACAGAGTTAGTCAACCTCACCAATCTTCATTTCTACAATGGCATATTATCAACAAGTCTGAAGCATTAATAGCTTGTAGAAAAGCCAAGGAAAATGTCAGAACTGAAATGTAGGTAAAAGAATAGAGTTCTCACACATCATTTTCTAAGAAGAAACAATAATATTTAACAATACTATTTATTTCTATAACTTTACTTGAAAAAGAAGTAATTAGTTGAGGTAAAAAAAATATTGATATTCCAATCCAGTTAGCAATGGCTTTTGTTTTGTAAGTTGAGGAATTTGTAAATGGATTTGAGGAATGAGTAGTTAAAATGTATTGGGAAAATGATTTATAAAGGTAGATCATACTTGATTATTTTGAATTTAACTTTTTATATATTTAGTAATCCTGTATAACCTTCCTACCATGATAAATAGACCAACATCTCGAACAACCTTAATATCATGATCAATAGATCAACATCTTGAACAACCTTAAATAGCTTTTTAAACAATTGCCACATCACTTCTGCTACTTAAAAAAGAACAATTTTTCAAGTAAAACAGCCATTGAAGACTAGGAAAAACAAGCATAAGTTTGTTAATTTTCAGTAGCCCTACATGTTACATGGCCAGGGTTCATGTAAATAACAATCTCACCTATATCTTCCATAAGAATTTCAACTGATAAAAAATGAAAACTATCATGAAAATTGGGCAACCATTTCAGGAAGCAAAATTTTGGTATGTGGAATAAAAGAAAAGGTGTACTCAATCTTATATCACCATCTCTGAACAAGTCTGCATTGATTATTTGCACCAGGTCAGTTTAGGGGTTATTAGATCATTGTTATACATTTGGAAGTCACAACTCCTTAATGCTGGTGATATTGAAACAATAACACTCCTACATGGCCAATTTTTGTTCCCTCATGCACTTTATAAAAGTAAAATTTCATTTTTGGAGGTAAGGAATTGGAAGGCCAAAGTCAACCACACCCTTATTAATCTTAAAATTCAACCAATTCAAGTTTTGAACAATATTTAATAAACATATCTCAACCAAAAATCATATTCTCAAAATCCCTTTCAGGCAGCTTTCAAAATCATAACTAGCTAAACATATTTGGTTCAAATTTATAAATGCTTTAATTATAAAATTCTCAAATTCCTTTACATCTAATAATTTGCAGAAGTATCTTTACTCTTCTTGGACCATCTGTTTATCCTTTATGAATAGTTTTGTTTTTATAATCTATGAAATGATTTTGTTTTTCCCCATGGGTGTTTATTATTTACATTGCCTTGAAAAAACTGGCCGGGCATTATTTTATTTTTATCTCTCTTTTTCGCTATGTTGAATGGGATTTTTAATGTTGATTAATATTCTTAAAATTTTGCTGGAAATCTATTTTTTATATGCATCTTTTACTTTATTGATCACAAAAGACTAAAAACATTTGTCCAATACAGAAACACTTTTTAATGTATATATTGATTGTTAAGTTAACTTTAACCTTATCAAATATACAAAAACACATACATAATCTTGTTTCCATTATCTTGTGCTTTGGTCATTCATCAGGTACCAATTCATACATTCTTTTAAAAAACTTTGTTTTTTTACTTTCCCTTGTTTCAGGTTTTACAATAAATTATAAAACCAGTCCTATTCAAAACAAAACATTGTCAAAGGAATTATGAATGCTGAGAAGTATAATACTGTGCTTTGTAATTGAATGATACCTCCATCAGCTGAGTGGTTCCCACAGGGGTACATTTAGCAGCAAGATAATGCCCCCATCCACATGGCACGTGTGGTAAGTAATCAAATGGCTGCTGATGGAATCAATTTGCTACCATGGCCCAGCAGTTCACCAGACATGAACCCCATCAAGACGTTATGGGTGATTATCAAGTATAAATTGGAGAAATACACCATCACAAGCAAGAAGGATCTCATTAGCCACTTCCTCAACATCACTGTTCATGACAATGATGTGAAAAGAATGTTAGATGAAACTTGTCAGAAACTGATCGAAAGGTATGCCAGCTTATATCAATTTATAAATTAAACCTTAAGTTTGTGCTACTGTGTACTTAAAGAGTACGATATCCATTTGGCTACAAAATTTGTAAAGCCAAAATATTCATTGATAATGACAGCTACAGTTGTTTCTGATATATTTTTTATCATTCTGTGGCTTCCGAGATAGTTTCACAGAAATATGATCATTCTATAATAATTGGCGTATAAATTCTATTAAATTAAAATTATAAGAAGAAATTGTCAAATAAAGAAATTCTTCATGGATTGATCTATGTATGAAAAGGTAAAACTCTTTATCAATGCTTGATAAATAAATTCATTGACATTTAAAATAATATGCGGTTCATTAGAAACGGTAAGTAGAAACGTGTTATCCTCAGAATGAAAAACTGATTATTTTAGATCTTTCACATGCATTCAAGTGTATAACGTGTCAAAATTGTTGGCGCTAAGAGCCAATTCCATAGTTCGTGCTCCCGAATGACAAAAAATCGATTTACTTCTGTATGGCCCTATCAAAAGCCAGAAATGTCACCCACAGTTTCAAGAACCCTCAATCCATCGGTGTATCGCCATGATTTTTCTGATAGATTTTCAACCATAAGTAACATTATTGTGATAACTTATTGTCGAACGAAATTGATTTGAACAGTTTTCTGTTTGTCAATTTAGTAGGTCAGTTGGATTACATCATAATTATATCAGTTGAACTGCTAATGACCATGTTTAAAGGTTTTTAGATGCGCTGAGAGTGAGAAAATTTTGTGACTGCATTAGGAAAACCTGTGACAAATGATAGAGTCAGTTAATTCCAAGGCATTATTTTACAATACAACATTACAATTATCTTACCCATTGTTGCTTCAAATGTTACTGATATCAGCAGGGATATAACTGACAATAACTTCATTCTTTGCCAGGAATTTGATTAGAGAATTGCTTTCTTCTTACTGTAAACATTTAAATTGGATAAAGAAGCTAAATGCAAAACAATAACAAGAAATATGGTGCGGGACTTAGGAGCCTCAGCGGCGAGTTTCAACCAGTTTTATGTGTACACAACCGTCACTCTTCCCATAAGCTAGTTATTATTCAAAATGTAAAAGGCCAAATAAGCACTAGTTCAATTTCAGGGATAAAAATAAAAACTTTACGGCAAATATTGTACAAGTACGGTATTTAAATAAAACCTTCAAAAATTTAAATATAAACTGTTTAGAGCAGAGGCATAAATATTTATATGGCAAACGCACAGTTCCAGGAATATAAATAAAAAAGATGTCATATGTACAATTTGAAAAATTTTAATATATACTGTTTTTATAAATATTTCAGGGATATAAATATAAACTGTTTAGGGCAGAGGGATAAATATTTATATGGTACACGCACAATTTCAGGGATAAAAATAAAACCTTTAGTCCAAATTTCAGCGATTTAAATATTAACGATATTAGCGATTAAATATTAAGTAGTGAAAATAGTGCAGTGTTTTTTTTGTTTATTTACCAATAATATTTCAAAGAAGAGATATTAGTAACCAAACATCCGATTATTCACATAAATTAAAAGCAATCAGACAGGAATGACACATTTTTGCGGCCGATCGCCCTCAGGTACGTCAGCAGCTGATCGGCGGTTATCTCGGAGCAGTCTGGGTTAGGGGAGCCGAAGGCTTGTAGACGCTCAAGGAACCACTTCGGGCATTGAAGATTG
>JAUYWI010133193.1:0-20356 GCA_034780595.1 Parotoplana pacifica | reverse complement strand
CTGTCCGCAAGATAGTCCAGTGGGAAGTCATGGGGAAGAAGAAAAAGGGAAGACCACAGAAGACCTAGATGCAGTAGATAGGAGAAGACATGAAAGAATTGGGACTCACCAGTGAGATGGCAACTGAGAGGAAGACGTGGTGAATGAAGATAAGACCGACCCTGCCAAAATAGTGGGACAAGGTCTTCAAGGTAAACAACAAGGTAAACAACATGTAAATATAAAAAGTACAATTACGGTGGATAATATTGCAAAATAAAAATTTGAATTGATAGGCACTAACAATGTATGTAGTCCAATTGAAAATAAAGAAACCGGTCGTGGTATCTTTTGCTTTTTGTTTTATTTCGTGGAACAATATTTATTTTTTAATATATACAGGGTGAGCTAAAAGTAGCACGACAGTTATAAAGAACGACATGCAATGCGAAAAGTAGCACGACAGTTATAAAGAACGACATGCAATGCGAAAAGTAGCACGTTATGAAGATAAAAATTGCAGAATTTTAATTACATGATCAGTACAATGCAAATCTAATTACAAGAAATATTTTAGGAACAAACCGAAATCTTCAGTAAATGTTGGTGTTGTTGGATTCACAGCACCACGAGGATACAATCTTCATGACGGTATCACAGTGACAAGGAGACCTTTTAGCACAAGTTCATTCTTTGGGGAACACTATCACTTGCAGATGCACATAATTCCTTGTTACTGTCTACTATTAAAAACCGATGTTCTTGGTGTTCTTATGTGTTATATGCATTGTGTATTATGCATTGTATGTCGTTCTTTATAACTGTCGTGCTACTTTTAACCCACCCTGTATATAAAGGTTGTACAATAATTATGTGTGGCACTAAATATGTATTATGGGTAGATTTATAACTTAAGTACAAATTTATACGGAATATGCCTAATCATGCCTAATATTCTTAAAATAAAAACTGTAATTTTATTTTCTTAAAACATAGATCTCCAAATATCGAAAACAAAACCCAATAGTTATATTTAATTCAATATAGATCAATTACTGAAAGAATATGGATCAAATAAAATCCAGAAATCAATCTAGAAAATTGACATAAACATCATCGAAACACAAGTTGTCAATCAATAAATTATTCCTCCAATATTTTAGAGGCAGCGTATATTTTATCACATTGAAAACATTTAACAAACTGATTAACATTATTTTGAAAGGAAACTACTACACGTTTTAATAAAATTGTAGTTTTGAAGTAATTAAAAGCAGCTCGAGAACCCTCACACAGTTCGTTGCCATTTATATCGACTATTTTTATAGTTCAAACACTGCATAGGCTATATTCACATATTGTAATTAATAGATACCTAGCTTTCGGTCATGTAATTTTTTGTCATATATTGGATTTTTGCCGGTTTCAATCATTATCCAAAATTCTTTTACATTAAAGAGAGAAGGATATTGTATCTAGCATAGGTCTGTGTAATCTAATATCATCTGAAGGATTTCCATCTGCAGTACTTAGCTTCAAACAGATATGTATACATACATATATTCAAACAAAGCATGTTGAATATTTTAAATGCTGTTCTTGTTCAACTTTTTTTAAGATCATTTCATATTAGCTTCACCATATTCCTCTACAATATAATGCAATTAAATTATCAGAGGACTATTGTGCATTTCGAATAGAAAATCTCTCTATAATGGATCTCAAACCTCTAAGGTAAGATATTAATGTATTTTTAATGACTGAATTATTGGCTTTCCGCAAAATGTTTGTCTAATAACCCTATTGTCTTACTATAGAATAAAATCCTAAGACATAATGTTAATGCAATCTGAACATTCATTTAAAATTAACCCTCTGATCTAAGAAAATAATTGCGTTAATTGCAATAGGTGTAATATGAAATAAAATGTACCTAGAAAGTTTTTTTCACACTCAAATAGCCTATGGTAGTTAATGTAAAATCAACACTAATCTTTCATATAATTATCGAGCAAAATTGATAGATACATTATAGAAAAAGATGAACAGCAACAGTAATTAAATATTTAATACCTATACATACGTATTTTATTGTCTCTGATCAAAGAAAAATGAAATATATACTATCATCATAGAACACGCATTCAAAAGTACAAAGAATGATACACTTAATTGTAATATCTAAAAAGCAGAATGTCCAAAAGTACATATATCAAAATAGAAACAGTGAGTCGGAAAAAAGCATACATACTACCAATAAAATTAAAATTTTCAACTAGATTTCAGCTAGGTGACTGGATAGTTGTGTAAAACTTTCAACATTAGTTGTATTATTTCTTCTAAAAGTGATTGTTTTGCTTTCATTTTGATATATTTTGAAAGAAAAAATAGTTCATTCTAGAGCTTCTTGTTTGTTTGTTATTAACCGGCCATTTGTTCCGGGGGGGCCTGTCGATCAGGGCAGCATGGAAGTAATCAATCAGTGTGTCTGATTTGTCTTGAAGCAAAGGCAGGGTGGGGCAGGCTGATCGATATATGAAGCGCTCAGGCAAGTAGGTGTAAGCATGACAGCGGATTGGGTAATTGAGTCGAATGTGTTCTGTCACGGTGGACAGGAGCGTCGGTGCTAGGACATTACCCAGAGGGAGGCCATCTTATAGTGGTGGGCGTAGAACCCCCTAGGTCCGTGGCGAAGTTTTCCCAGTAGTCCATTTTGCATTTGTTAATGATATTTCTGGTTACTTATTGGATCCGTTGAAAATTTTCGGCGAAGTTGCAGTTGTTGGGATTGAAACGCAATTCTGTGAATGGCATTCCTTTGGAAGATTGCTTGCTGTGTTTCTTCACATCACCAAGGTCTGCTTTGCTTGAAATACCCTTTGGGACTCTGGTCATTGGCAGCCTTGAGGATAGCTTGGGTGAGAGTCCTATAGGCTTCAAATACGTTTTGGGGATTCCATTCGTTGAGAGAATTTTTAATGTTTGTGTAGAAAAGGGTTTTTGTAGTTCCATCTGATAACAAGGCGGAGTGACGGTGCGAATTTGCTTGTGAAGTTTGATCTCGGTGATGAGGGGGAGGTGGTCACTGCCGATGCTGTCTTTGACTGTCCAAGTTATGTGGTCATCCCAGTTGGCATGAGTGATAGTCAAGTCTGGTGTTGCGCCCTTGACGTTGCCACAGTTGATCTTGATGGCGAGAGCGGTATTGGATGTCTTCGGAGATCATCCAGACTTCGATGGCTGTACAATGTTATTCTCGATCGTAAAATGGTCACAGTTTGAGTGGTGAGCGTTGAAATCTCCAGCGATGATGGTGACGGATCCAGGCAGGAAGTTTGGTTGAAAGCTGGAATCCTATTTTGTTCCAGCATAGATGGGGGACGTAGCAGTTGACGATCTGATGGAAGAATGCTTGGGTGTGTGGATCACGACAGAGATTGCTTCCGTTGTGAAGTCATTGGGTGCATTCAGCGTGATAGGATCTGCTTTATAGGTGATGTCTTCTTCCACAATGCTGATGACCCTACGTGTGGGCATGGTGGTTACGGTGTTTAGCGTTCCTGTCTGCAGTCCGATCTTTGTGAGCAACGATGTTCCATCCTTTGAGATGCGGAGTTTGGTGTGCTGAAAGAGCGGTTTTGGTAGGCTGTTGATTTTTGCGGGCGGTGTTGTCAGCAGGTTGGGTTGGTTTAGGCGTATCGGCAGAAGGATGGGCGTCGTGTGCCATAAGGCGAGTAGGTTGTACAGCATTGATGTGTTGTTGTGCCGGTTGTGCGACGCGCAGAAAGGATGACAAGCAGGTGGGAGGAGGGGGCATTGGTAGGTTGAAAAGCGGTGTTGTAGTAGCGAAGTATGCCTTAGTTGGGTTGAAAGGTAGGGCAGATCCAATTGGACATACGGCTGGCTTGAGTGTAGTTGAGTTGAGAGCCACCAGAGGGTGCTGCTCGTGCAGTGAATGGCCCCTGTGGCTGTGTTTTTCTTGTTGTGATTGCAGGGCCATTTGGGTCCTAGGCTCGGGTGGATGTCGCTGACCTGGAGGAGACTCAACAGGGTCATAGTGCGAGTGGATACGGACGTGTTGACCCACTCGCTGAGAAGTACCCAGATTGAGTGGCTTGCGGGAGCTGAGTCGTTGCGGTGTGGCGTGGTTGAGCAAGCTGAGAGTTGTGCTTCGAAGTGACGCGGTGTACCAATTGATTGTCCGGCTGCTGCTAGGGTAGGCAAAACTTGTCCAACTCTAAAGTTGTATAGTGTCACCAGGAGTTTTTTTTTTGAGGGGCAAATAGGCGTTTACTTGGCACCTTCGAATCTTCTTTATATCTATAAATGATTTTTTTTATAAATAACTATAAAATAAAATCTCTTGGCCTCTGGTATATACCAAATATTTTTTAATTAAAAAATATATAATAGTAGTAAAAGCTGCAACCAACGCAAAAAAATCATAATAAAACTGAACTAAAGTATCTAAAATACAATTTGTAAAGTGAATCTAGAAGCAACATGAAACCTAAGAATAATCTTCTTTAGTACTTGTACAACAAGGTAACAACATGATCCTCACTAAAAGTTTCATTCTTTTTCTAAAGAGATACTTTTATTAATTCTTTATTCTCCATTTCAATCAAAAGCCCACATCCTCATCTAATTTAAATGGAACTACAGAGGTACGTACACAAATTAATAAGAAACACACACACAATAGGTACTTCAAACAAATTACTATAATCTTTCCATAGAAAATACATCAACAATTTGCATTAGCTAGTAAATTAGGTTAAACCATTTTAAAAAGACGAGCACTAATAAAAGTCAAATGGCAATTTTGTTGGTCTTGACTAACAACATATATAAAAGTACGGGGATCGAAAAAAGTAAAATCTATAGTAGGATTCAAAGCAAAACAGTAAATTTACAGTAATTAACTCCACATAAAAAATCAATGGGTTTGAATTTGCATATTGGCATAATAGAATTAATTAGAGATATCTGTGTGTAAATTCTTCGACCAAAAAAATTTCCACAAAATATGCACTTGTACCTACATACTTGAATGAAACACTTCACCCAGAGATATAAAATCTATGCATTTATTTAGAAAACTGATCATTTGATGACAGATCATAATAGTATATTCAACTTTGTTCCTCATTGTACTTGCTTATACTAAAATATTATACTGCCTAAAGAAAGGTTATTAAAGGTTAAGAAAATCGTTTTATTTCAATAGAAGCCTAATCATATTGGGGAAAAAATTTAAATTATAATTAGCCTTAGTAGTATTAGGATAAAGATGTATATTTAAACGAGATAATAATGCAACCTATGCTAGTTACAACTTATGTATTTAGAATTCCAACAAGATGAGTTCTGTATTTCTGTAATCTACATATTAAAGTTTTCTTTCGTACACTGACATTTCTAGCTAAAATGTACTAAGATGTCGTGGAACTACTTGATAATTATAATTAACTAAACAGGTTTGATCGAATTCAATTTGTCTGTGTGGGTCAAAATCCTAGAAATTACTTACTCCAATTCTTCAATGTACTTTATTTATTATCAATCCGTTAAAGAACAGATAATTTGGAGAAGGTAACATAAATCTTATTTCTATACTAGATTTCTCATTCTTTCTAAGATAGACTGAAGAAATTATAGACATTATATAAAACACCAGGAGAGCAAGAATAAAATGAACTTCAATAATACACAATGTACATCAAAATAAAGAGTATTATCATTGAGTAAAGAAAGAAAAGTATCATTTCGAATTCTGAAACTTAATAAAAACAGAAATTTGTGAACCATTTTCACCCAAAAATATTTTGAAAAGAAATGCCCTAATTATCACCATTCGATCATAACCCCTAATCTATACGTCGTTGATAAAAATAATACTTCCTATGGATGAATTGAGATGAAATTCGGAGCTGTCTGTACCTTGTAGGAAAGGACGTCAAAGATGTCATCGGGTTCAAAAGTGAAACTTTGTCCAATTAACTTCACATTAGATGAGTTTAACCACCAGTATATAAAAAACATACACATTATTTTTTTTAATTAAAAAAATATTGACTATTCGATTTTAGAGCTGATATTATCTATTTTTAATTGAGAATCAATAAAATGTTCAAAAATTCTATCAGATTGTTTTGTAAACTGTTTTTTAATGGCTCTAATAATTTAAAATGGTTCATTAGTAATAATTCGCAAAAGTAAGCCATGTGTAATACCAGAGAAAAACGAATGTAAATATCAATAATTTATCATATGTTTCGATATATATCTTTGTCAGGTAAATATTTAAAATGAAATTACGCGCAAAGGCTAGTTAGTTAAAATACGCAATGAGGTACTGAAAAGGTTGAGTATAATTTACAAAGTTAGTATCACAAATATGAGAGGAAATTACTGAGAACAAAGTATATGAAAGAATTCTCATTGATTAAATTTGATTTTAAACGGGGAATTATTTTGTTAAATAAAAATAGCCTAAAATCAGATTTACCTCAAGAGAAAATTGGTCAATACCAAAATGATCTTTACAAATGGAACAATTTAACAAATGGTTACAATGTTATGAAGACTTATATTCCACTTTTTCAGTAACTCATTGTATTTAACATAGTTGTTTTATTATTAACTACCTTAGCACGAATTTTTATTTAAATATTTCTTGACAAAGATATAACTGATATTTATGTACATAGAAACATAATAACATTTGTTTTTCTGTATAATTTCTAATAGTTTTGAAATCAATTTAGTTACTACAAATATACATTTGAAAATTAACCGAGTTTTTGCTATATGCCACGCTGCAAAACTTGAGACATTAGAAATATTTGTGATTCGTTTTTATTTAGCACACTAATAACATAACAGATAAAGAATAGTCATGCAAAATTAAAAGATATTTTTTAGAACTAAGCAGATTATATTTTCAGATCGATTTTCACCTTTCTCGAATCTAAAATTTATATGTATAAGATTTCAAATTAATTACTCACACAAAAATATGGCTTTCTTTTGGGGGTGTGGTAATATGATTTATATTTTTTTTCTGCTGTGCTTATAGATATCTATATAAAAGATTGTGAAATAGAACTTTTTATATCTAAAAAAACATAAAATTTTCAGATTTGGATTAGCTCTCACGTTGCACCCTGATCACAAACTCAATATTATCAAAAAGCGTTTACTCTTCGCTGATTACCCTATTTCACATATACATATGTACAGCTGATAATATGCGGGTTACTCCCACATTCATAGTGAAAACTTGTTCAGATAACGTGCATCGACAATATATTCTGGGAAAAGAGATAAAAGGAAACTTGTTCGCGGATGATCTTTCAATAATGTGGACCCGAGCAGAACAGAATGCAGGAAGCTCTCATCAAAATTGAAAAACAAGTGAAGATCTGGAGAATGTAAATTAACGCGGGATAAAACGGTCATCACCTACCAAATTACTACAAATTTTTACCACGAGATACTCATCGAAGCTTATCTTTGTGACGATGACTTGGATGAATACTTTAATTTCTTTTTACTTCCTGCATAATAGATCCAGTTCTACTTTGTAAATAAAAAATGGTATATATAACCAAAATGTATTTGTTTGAATCTTGTCGTTATTAAGCGGATTATTCTATCTCTTTCTCCAACTTGAGACACTGTTGTATTATAATTAATCACAGACATCTCAATGTTTAATAAAGTGCATACATTATTCCCAAATACATACATACACTTAGATTCTTACCGAAAGTATCTAAAGAATGATTTCCAAGCTACCTATCTATGGATATTATTAATTTTTGATTGCACTTTTAATTTACAATTTACTAACTCAATGTATATACTTTGTGTCAATCATTATCAAGTAAATAAAATGTTATACACATTGCCATAGTTTCGCCGCTAATATCACATTCTACAATCTAGAGAAAGATACCCTCCGTAAGAACAACCCAGAGTAATAATTGTTAACAGTCAAAATCATTTTGGTGTATGGCACTTACCTCTTCGTAAACGCCTTGCTTCTTTTTTAGAAACTTTCGCAGGCCCTGGACTCTGAGAAGAAGGTGGACTCTCTGACGATAAATTGACTGAGGTTGCTATACTGGCTGACACGGATTGGATTTTTGTCTTAAGTGCCGATAAGGTAGATGGTCGCTTGGCATCCACTGAACGTGATTTAGAACTGAAATAGAAAATAAAACAGAAATAATATGCTGAACACAGCTGCTGGTAAGATTTAAAAATCATATTAATAAATTTAGTTCTACTGATAATCACTATTGTGTAGAATGATGAACAAAATACCGATTTAATATTATATAACTTGTAAATAAAAAATGAAATGTGGAAATAAATTTTAAAAATTGACAAAATAAAACAAGAACAGAACGTCTGTAAATTTCTACAAAATATTCATTATGTGCAAGGTTGACCATTACAACAAACAACAACACAATTCCAAGCGATAAAATTTCTTTCAATAGTGCTTTTTCCGAAGTGACATCTGTGCAACTAAACCAATTAGAATTAACCAGAGTGTCTATGGCAATTAGAAAAGGGTGACTACAAGTACTTAGTATATCGTTAGGATTAGAAGCAACTTGTTCTGCCTCAAGGAGCTTGTCTTCGATGTACATTTAAACTTCTGCTCTGGCCCAAGTTTATGCTATTTTCTAAAAGATTTTTTAAATTTTTGTTCAAAATTCGTTAACTTCATCATCATCATCATATCAAATCCAATCCAATAGTCTTAGCTAGTTTTTTGTGTGTCACAGAACATCACTCTTAAACACTGCAAAAAATCAGTGACTATCTTAAAATTCAAGATAGTCACTGTACTTTCATATTTCTTGTGCCATTCTACACGTGCCTATAGAACAAATAGAATAAGCATTCGTTCTTCTTAATACTAAATATATGTATTTGGTAAAACCATCTTTAGTGAAAAATCCAAAACATGTAATTTGTTAAATGATGAACAACGAAAAAATCATCTAACTGCAAGATTTAATTAATTATTAATCAAATTAGTAAATTCAAGTGAGGGATCCGGCACAATTTGTACTTTTATGCGATCCCAAGAATAAAGAATTCCACGTAACAAAACTATTTCACTTCGTAGCCGAGTATCTAATACAAAACAGAATATTTTACAAGGCATTCAAAACCTATTCCCATTAGAAATGCCTAAATGTTATAACCTTGTAGATTACAAAAATGACGTATTATGTCTAGTGTATTAACATTATATAATGTTTCTCCTTATCTGCCTCTCAACAGTAAATAGAAAAATTGCATCTTTGCTTAGTATTAACCTTGCTCTAAGATCATTTTATACAGAGAAATCAATATCAATCCTATCCACGTAATAGAAAAATTATGAGCCAACTTTTATTTCGGGCAAAATGAAAAAGAGAAACCTACTATATTTTCTACGGTAAATCAGGATTGCATAATAAAACTAAAATCCTTTCAAAAGATATTCAGAGTGCATCCTATGTCCTATAGAAAACTTCCGTTTTAATGACAGTCAAATGCGTGACATATTCATTCATTTCGATTTAGAATAAAATGCACTTTTCACTGACAAGGTTAACAGAACAAGGTTTACAAGGGAATATAACTTTCATTTTTGAGATTATATATGTGTAAAGCTAAAAGGCAGGATGTTTTGTATTAAGCTTTGAAATGTTCTTATTTATACCTATTACATATAATCCTTTCATTACATAATATTCTTTGAAAAGGGTAATATACATAGATTTATCTTCAAAAGTAGATAACTCTTTTAGAAGAATTTAATAAAATAATATAAAATTCTTTGATATCACTTAACTAGCAAAAAATAGCTAAAACATTAAATTTATCAGACTCCTATATAAAAGATTCTATTGTGAAAAGAATGATTAGCGTTGTTAAAAAAGGGACATACCTGAAATCAAATATACAGTAATTTTTTATTCAACAAAATTCCACGACATCAGCACATTTAGCATCTTCTTATCTAACAATTTATAGTGACAAATGAACGGTTTGGCATTTCATCTACTAAATTTGAATAGGTATACATATTACATATATATGTACATACAAACCAGCATGGTTAACTAGCTCAATAATGTAAGAATATTTTAATGTAATTAATTTTTGGTTCTAAGTTAAACTTACACGGGGAACTTAGCTCCCGAGAGCCGGGAATTTATCTTTCTGTGTATGAGCTGGAGTTTTTAAAAATAAAATTGATCATCGATTTTTTAAGCTACAATTTATTGATTTTTTTATCACATATCTGCTGCCTGGTATACAAGGACCATCGTACCAAGACCAAAAAGTAATTTTAGAGTTTAGTGCACCTATACAAGAGATGCCAATATACCTACAAAAGTTTACAACTCATATATCAGCAGAAAGCAACATATTTTGGATATCTATATTTCTAAATAAATTTAAAAAATATAATTAGACACATAGATTTTTAAATAGCTAGCTTTTTGTAAATATGACGAAAGTTAATTAAATTTTCTAATGAAAAATAAGCATCTATCACCTACAAAGAAACCTTATCTAAAAATATTTCAGGTCGTTTTTATGATAATGAATTTTTCCCTAATTTGCATATATCTTTATATCCCACTCCTGGTACTGACAATGTAATATCCGGATTATAATTTCGTTTTGCCTCATACAGTTATGATATAATCAGTGTAAAATACTCCCTACTATAAGTTAGACAGTACATTATAAATAAGTCAATACATGTTTGACATTTTTAAAACTAAACTAGATATAAAATAAAACAACCTAGTAACTAATTATTGAACTTCTAACTATTATTCAAAACAGCAAAAAAATCTAAACTAATAATAACAAGTAAATAATAATACCTACAGTAGGTGATGACCTTTTGATTATCTAACACACAATAGAAAATGACCATTGTTGTCCCAAAAAAACAATTGTGGTTTGTTATAACAATAATTTAAAAATATACCGCTGCACATTGTGATGCTATTTCTACAACATAGATATCGTGTAGGGGTCTGGATCAAAGATGCTGTACCACAAAATATAAAACGACACACTGTGGAATCTAAGAGATGTAGTGATGACCTCAGCGAGGCATCTAAGTATGCCTAAGCACAAATTCCTATTGCGTAAATTTGATGATACAAAAACTCGTGTGGAACATACAATCGGTTTTGAGCAATACTTTATCTTGTTACCTTGTACCATCGAGTCGCGTTCGACCCCTGGTGACTTCCATGGTAGCTCTTCTCCACAGTGCTCTGTCACGGCTTCTATTATCATGTGTTCGATTGTGGAGTTCTTGTACTCCTTGAGGTTGGCGAGCCATCTCTTTCGTGGTTTGCCTCGCCTTCTATTGCCATCAACCCGTCCTAACATGATTACCTTCTCTATCCCCTCTGAGCGAATCTCATGTCCAAAGTAACTAAGTGACGCTTTCACTACTGTAGCCTCCAGTGTTGCTTCATGGTGTACTTCATCAACAATCGAAGCATTTGTTCTTCTTTCCGTCCATCGCACCTAAGCAGCCTTCTCCAGCACCTGAGTTCGAAGGAGTCTAGGTATTTTCGATCCTGTTTCAGCAGTATCCAGATCTCTGAGCCATATAAAGCGATTGGGAATACAAGCGCTCTAACCAATCTACATTTCAACCTGATGGAGACTCCTCTATCCTTCCAAATTTTGCTAAGCTTTTCCATTGCTGCTTTAGCTAGCGCAATTCTTCAGCGAATTTATTTTTCACAATGGCCATCCTTGTCGATCAAAATTCCTAGGAAAGTGAAGCTGTTGAAAATCTCCACGTAGTCCCTATCTATTTGAATTCTGTTTATATTGCCTGTTGTTAGTATCTTCGTCTTACTGACAGTTACGTTTGCTCAATTGATGTCATTCAGATAAGGGTGCCCTGCGAAGCTCTAGGACCAAACCAAACACGATAATTATGGAATAAAATTTTAATTTCAGACCAAAAGTAAAGTATTGAACCAAATGATGCACAATGATAATTTTCAAACGGCTAGTGGGAAGGTGCCAGATACCTTGGGGTGTTGGAATTTGTGCTTAATTGGCAAGTGAGGAAAGTTAAGACAAAACGGATACACAGAAAATGACCAATGCGTGTATTAGATAACGTTCTCAAGATTGCAGTATCTATACAATACATGGGTTGCTCATTTTCACAACGACCAATGTCATTTATTTCCACGTGTTCGATATAGTAGAAAAAACGTCAGACCCATATCTTTGCCCAGTTGCTCGTAATCGTAGACCCAGATAACAATACCATACTTGCCACAGAAGTGTGTGATGAAAAATTCTTATTAGGTGGATAGGTATTTGTGCAGTGGATCATTTGGATTCATTTATTCACTGCTCTTTTATTAGTTATGTGTGTTTTAAAATATAATAATAAGACAAAAATATGTTTTCAACTACCTTTAGACTCAACATAACTTTATTCTTAGAATTATTATAATGTTTTACTCAATCTGTCCGAGGAAATTACCTTCCCCCCACCCATTACAAAAATACAAAAAAACTAACAAAAAAACATTATTCTAAAATAAGAAAGTTAATATTAACGTGAAATCGAGTACACATACCTAATTAATCTAAAATAGTATTTCATAGACAAAGTGTTTCAAAATAAACAATGCATTCTGTAAATCACCTAATACACAGTAATTGACACTCACTAAGGTTCAAAGCTCTACAAATTATACAAATTTGTGCAAAATATCCATCAATTATATTTTAAATCGTAGATATTTAACCATAATCAATATCTGTTTCAACTGAATTCTGTTTCCATAAAATTTTTATTTAAAATCAATTTTCCGAAATCGTATAATTAAAATTTGACTTTTTAGATTTTGTAAAAAATGTAATCAAACTATCAAAGAAAAGTAGGTAATAGTAGTAAATATTTCAAATTTCTTATTATCTAAAGTTCTTAATAAACATAAAAATAAAATTTTACACCATGTTTGGCTTATTATTGAACAGTTATTTCAATCAACCATTTAGAAAATATTAATTAGGAACACTAATACAAAAAATAATTTATTAAATACTAATTGCAGAATATTAAATAGCTGCTTTTAATTTTCACTACAGATTCAGTTCATAAATAGATATTAAATTATATTTATGGCACAGATAGAAAATAGATACAATCATATGCTTCTTAATTATGAATCAAACGCAACCAATCCATGAATGACATTGAATTTCTATTAGCATCTATTTCTTATTGGTATTTTCAATAAAATAAATAGCGATTAATGCTAGTGGCTGACTTTATTTATACTTCTTTCAAAAACCAATCCAAACTAATTTTTAAAAATACTGATTGTGACATTTCTCATACAGCTTGCTATTCTTAAATACTGTTTATTTAGAAAGAGATATTAAAATTAAGTAGAATATAAATTATGTTTTTACTAATAAACATTACCTACATACTTTTTGAAATACCAAAGAAAGAAAACTGTGACGAATGTACCATCAACAATATAATAAATAATTATTGACAAAATAAATAAAAGCTTGAATGCCTAGTAAAGAAATTTTTTGTATGCCTCAAATATTTGATTGCTAGTCATCAAACTGTTAATAAATTAACCTACTTAGGTAGTGTCTTCACCGATACAAATGACATTATGGCAGACATTTCGTATTGGATTGGTAAATCAAATGTACAATATATGGGATTCAACAGCAATATCAATCAATAATACTCCCAACTGCCATTTATGCAGGCGATACATGGAAAGGGTAATAAGTAAATTGTGCACCAACTCGATGTCTTCCATGAACGATGCCTTCGCAAATCTTAAAGACATTTTACCGTGACCACATCAGCAATGATGAAATATTACAGTGCAAAAAAAACAAGAAAGCTGTGTGAGATTATCGCAGAAAGAAGGTTAAAGCTGGCTGGGAATGCCTCAATACCGACATTCCTGCAACGGCTATGAGATGGACACCACCAAATCCCAGACGTAACCGAAGACCCAAATGTAAAGCAGTGGCTGTCTTCGAACAAATGTACAAAATATGGGATTCAACAGCAATCTCAACAACTCTAATAGTTCAACTATATCAATCTATAATACTCCCAACTATCATTTATGCAGGCGAGACTTGGAAAAAGTAATAAGCAAATTGTGCACCAACTCGATGTCTTCCATCAACGATGCCTTCACAAAATCTTAAAATATCTCACCGTGACCACATCAGCAATGATGAAATATTACAGTGCACAAAATCAAGAAAGCTGTGTGAAATTATCGCAGTGGACAATTCGACTGTCTTGACAGCACTGAAGAAAAGACTAGCCAAAGCGGAGTTGTCCTGATTGTCAGAGGAAAGACAAAGAAAAGTATCATTAGTTTCACCCCGGTTAGCGACCGCATTCTTACTGCCAAATTCAATAACAAACCTTTCCCAATTACCATAATCCAGGTCAATGCTCCTACTAACACTCATGATGAAGAGACCTCTGTTGCTTTCTATAAGAAATTCAGTCCGTTGTTCAACCAGTCAAATCCAATGAGACCTACGTTTTGATGGGAGATTTCAATGTCAAAGTAGGGGAAGGCTTGAAGCTGACATGTCAAATGGAGCCATCATCACCTTCATTGACTATAGCAACAATCAACACTTATCAATGCTCGGTTTCCCAACTCATATTATCAATTTGGTGAAGGCACTCCATCATAACCAAACCGCAAAGATTAGGTGGAATAACGATCACTCTGAAGTGTTTCCTGTCGACAAAGGTGTACGTCAGGGATGTATCTTATCACACCACTTTTTTATGTGTACACTGCACAGCTTATGAGAGCAGCAGAAATTGAGGAGTTTTAGCATTAATATAAGTGGTAAGCAACTCAACAATGTTAGGTATGCCGACGATACAGATATGATTGCAAGAGATGCAGGACACGATTGATCAAGTAAATAATGCTGGAAATGCCTGAAATTAAATATAAAAAGGAAGAAAGTTATGCGAATTGAAACAAAGCTATCAACAAATGGATGAACACAAGTGGATAGGTTCAAATACCTAGGATCGATCAAGAAGAATGATAGAAGCTGCCTGATTGTTATGGCGAAAATGTGGGAAATTACCGGCATTTGGAAGGACCGTGCAATGCCAACTCAGTTAAAAGTGAGGTTGGTGAGAGTCCCGATCTGGCCAATCATCTCCTATGGTGCAGAAGTATGGACCTTAAACCTGGCTGAAGAAAGGCTTATCAATGCAGCAGAGGTGTGAATTTGGAGAAACCTTCTGAGAATCAGCTACAGAGAACACAGAACAAATGCTAGCATCTTTGAAAAGCTAAGACAAATGGAATGCAGACGTAGAAGAGGTAGACCAAAGACCAGTATCTTGATAACATCAAAAAAGGTCTGGAATGAGTATGGATTTAGTCAACTCTACAATAAAGGATCGCAAAGCTTTGGCGGATTATTTAAAATGGCTCGGCCGAAACTCAGCAATGAGTATGCCGTCATCATCATCATCACCAATCTCTTACTTTTATACAAAATTCTTTATTTGTTTTCAGTCCAACAAAATTGAAATGTACCCCAACCAAATAGAAACAATAGAAAATCATTGTTTTAAATTAGATTTTTTATGTATTTCAGATAATCTAACTACCTACTATGTATAGTATTTAATCAGAAACCAAAAAAACGAAAAAGCATTTCTATTTGGTCCGAACAAAAAAATTATAATCAGTTGGATCATTTTTCATAATTATTATTTTTATTTGAAATATTCAATTCTTATGTTTACTTTTACATTACTTAAAAGTGTAAATACATATATAAATTTTCAATTAACATTTTATAATTTAATATGGATTTACATTTGATCGGATCGATTTTAAATTTATAGCTGGTTGGACCGATTCACAATTGGTTGGCATTTCTAGTTGGTCATCAAGAAAAATAATATTTTTAGACCTATGCAAGAGAACAATTTTCAGAAATAAAATTCACCAAAACATATTATGCCCACATTCGACAATGTCTGGAATTCCTATATTAGATGGAAAATACGAACAAGGTAAGACCATCTCCTTTTGACATCGAAATATCCTCATTAGAGATCCAATCTGATCTTTTCACCAAAACAACATTTACACAACTTTACTTAAGGAAAGATAGCTTCCAACCACCATCAATAGTAAATCCTTAAGAATATGCCAGATATTAATATCTTTAAAAACGTGCTTTACAAATGAAAAACACTTTCTAGAATGAGGTTTCAAAGAAATGCATATCAATAATACCATTAAAAAATCAAAACCTGAAGAGAAAAGATGTGCTCTTTTTCAAACCTAAAACAAAGATCAATCGAGTTCTATGTATCTTACAACATCATCTTGGTCTATTAAGAATTAACTCCATTCTACAAAAATAATTTTACCTCAAAAGTATTTTCATTGATCCACCTATGGTAGCATTCCAACGTCTTATAAATTTAAGTGATTCAACATAATTTCAGCATCCAACATGAAAAAAATCTCTGGCATCAATTGTTACAATTCAATCTATAGTACATTAGGCGAAATGAAAAAGAGACTCAACACTAGGCTCAATGGACACCAAGATATTTCTAAATACAATGAAACAAAGCTCTACCAGATGACAATCCCCATGAAATTAGTGCTGCCCATCACTTTTCTCAAACTTTGATCTAAATGCAACCCTACATGTACATAAGAATAGGAAACTGGTCCAACACCAAAGATAGATGCTCCAAAGAAGACTTATATTCTAACATATAGCATGAATATTTTTCCGTTTTTTAAATTAAATTCTAGACTCTTTCCTAATTCCTGTTTTCTATTTATTTCATTGAATTTTATCTATTATAATTTTGAGTTTTAATTTGTAATTTAAAATTGACTTCTGTATTTTATTCTATTTTGGCCTGATAAAAACTTATTAAGTTTATAGAAAATTGCTTAGATACTCTACTTGTTTACATTTCATTTATAGATTTTATAACAATAGATTTGTGAGAAAAGTTGGTATACTAATTCAAATCAGTTAAACTATTTTTGAGTTATTTCAAAACCACCCTTTGAACCATGAATTCAATAAAAGCCTTTGAACATCCAAGCATCTATTTAATGTATTCTTTAACTCTATGATATATTTGATCGGTAGTGTATATTTTCTTACTATTTAAAAGAAGATGAGATCAGTCATTCCACAAAAAATAGGAAAATAAACCCATTTCACCACCACATTAAAACCACTCAACTACTGGCATAATTCTGAACCAGTCCTAAAGCAACATCATGCAAGAATTGAATCCAATGTTCTCATCATATACATACAAACTCACTCTTAAAATGTCCCAGTACCAATGGACTGACCAAAACCACTCAACCCTCTTCACCCAGAAAACCCCACCTGCTACTTCATATGTTGCATTAAGGTGGACCAGCTAGCATCTAACCAACATTTCTTAAACTACAATAAAATGGTTACATTTGATTCATAATGAAATTCAAAATCTGTTCAATCAGTCAATTTAAAGGGTTAGTCATGCATATTAAATAACAATAGACTAGTATCAGACGTGTCTATAAAACCTACCTTGATGGACTAAAAAAGAATAAGTATGTATATGTAGATAAGATAATTAATGCAATAATATAAACTTAATATAAAATGCAAGTACATAACCTATTAAACTTCATTCAATTAAAATAAACATATGAGATAAATTGAGGGGTGTCATAAAGTCATGTACAATAAGTTCATTTTTATACAAGTTGTAGTGTTATTATTAAAATTAACGTTTTAATTTCTATATTTTTTCATTTCTGACTGGACTGTTTTATGGATTTTGATTTTCGGATGAACTAGATAGTACTTTCAATTGCCAAGCTTGACTGACAATTTTATCAAGTGTCAACTTGGGTATAGAACAAGATACACGCTATTAAAAAGTTGTTGTTTTATGTTGATGCCATATTTTACACATCTTTTGATTATATATTCCTCCACTTCTTGTGGACCATTGCATTATCCTCTCAGATACCTGCTTTCTCCATATCTTCAAAGATACAGTCTTCCTAATTCTTTTTGGTCTTCCATGCCTCCTCTTCCCCACTTTTATTTTTCTGACTCTTCTACCCCCATAGTTCACCTCTCTCCTCACCACATGTCCTAAACACTGGAGCCTCACCTCCCTCAATTTTCCATTCAATTTTCCATTAGTCTTCCTCTCCCTCACCTTTTCATTTTTCACTCTGTCAAGTTTTGTCAGTACTAAAGACCACCTTTGCATTTTCGACCCTGCCACCTGCATCATTTCTTCCTACCCTTTCATAGTAGTCACATTCTCCATCCTATCCAGCTTGTATCCATTTCTTCACCTCTTTCTCAGATTCACCACCTGCCTGAACTGTTGAACACAGGTATTTGAACTCCTGTACCTGAATATGTTTTTCTTCCTGCATTCAATTTCAAATGCTCCATTTTCTTCCTAATAATTTGTATTCCTCCATCCTCCATTGCTGCTCTACACATTTCTAGTTTATGTTCTACTTCTGCCACTGATTCCAATTCTATAACCACATCATCTGTGAACAGCATATCCCATATTGCTATCAAATTTTACTCAATGGGAATAGCAGTACAATTATGAATTTTGTATAAAATGACATAAATGAATTTAATTTGTAAGATTATTAGTTTAAACATTTTAATTTGTAGATACAAGATACAACAGTTCAACTTAATTGGTTAATAAAATTTTTGTCTTCCAAGATATGAACTTAAAATTTTGCTGATCTATAGAAAATTAGCATAGAATTATATACTTAACTATAGCGTAGTTTTATGCATATGATAGTTCATCATATCTATGTCAATACTTACTCTATGATTTATCCTATTTTATGAAAGTTTTATTACTTGCTATCTTAATATTCAATAGACTATATTATTCAGATTAGCATGTAAAGCAAAAATAGAGGTAGGTACACTTCAAGTGGGTAGGTAATACATACATTGATCCAAAATGCCTTAACAGATATGAATGAAATTTGGAATAAGTTCACAACTTTTCATGTGAATCTTTGATGTAAAATGGTATGGATATGGGATAGCCCTCTAAAATATGAAGTCTGCATTGGCAAAATGCACAATCAATCAGAAAATGACCAAATTGATTAACATTTGGTAGATATACAGTAAATATGTCATTAATTAATAAATATGCTGGCTTTTTAAAAATATTTATTTTTGTGATCAGGATACAACCTGAGAGCCAAAATTTTCTTTAATATTTTATTTTGAATACATTGAACACATGATCTTTAAACACCAGAGAATTGTTGCCTGGCAGATGCCTAACCAATGTTGAAAATTTTATTAAAAAATATTACTATAAAAAAGTACGTTTTTTGTCAAAAATTGCCCATATATCAAAATCCTATATATTAAGATAGGAGGAAAACTAAATTTAATTCCTAATAAAATATGAATGACTAATAAGAATTCCTTCATATTTGGCAATATGAAATTAGTGTGCCAAGTAAACTGTCAGTAGCTTTATCTAAAGTTCATGGATTTTGAGATCAGACCTGGCTGGTGATAAAAATCAATTATCCTGAAACTCTACTTTAGGAAATAAAATTATCCGAAAGTACTAGAAAAGAGTCATAAATTGAACATAAACATCACTCATTAAAACAATTATTTTTATGAACTAGCCCTTGTATAACAAACATTAATGTTCTGATTGTTTTTAAAGCCTTTCAAAATCTCTATGCCAAATTTGAAACAAATAGGATACTTGTATTCAATTTTAAAAGCATTTTTGTAATTTTATTTTTTTTAAATCATAAATGTTGGCTTAAAAATTAATACCTAATCAATATTACTTTCAAAAAGTATCATTTCTCAACCTGATTATTTTACTCAAGGTACATGTATGCCAAATGTCATCTTAATTGGACCTTGGGATATGCTAACAGAAAATGTCAAATTTCCTAACTTAATGACATCATGTGGCCACTACCTAAAGCTTAGTATTGATTTTTTTAATTGGGAAACTTCCTCATTCATCATGGGGTATGTGTGTGCCAAATTTAAACCAAATCACTCATGGGAAATATGTTAGTTTAAGAAGTCTACCAGGTAGTATGACTATAAACTGCTTCCTAATTCACAGTGGTAGAACCTTACCCCAGCAAGGGCACTCTAGCTCAGGATTATGTCCCTACTGGAAGACATGGTCCACTTGTGAATTGGAGTACTTCCCATGGTACTATTCAGCCTAGCC
>JAUYWI010133082.1:0-11515 GCA_034780595.1 Parotoplana pacifica | reverse complement strand
CCCCCCCCCCCCCCCCCCCCCCCCCCCCCCCCCCCCCCCCCCCCCCCAAGAGGTGGTGTCAAAAAATTGAAAAGTAGCAAAATGTTTTAGTCTTAATAAATCCAGGAGCACATCCAGCTGTCTCTTTTAACGCCGATGTATTTATGTTCCATTTGTAGAAGTTCAAAACCGCTTCATCCACTTCAATCTCCTGATGGTCATTTATGCTTGCTGCCTGAAAAATAATCTGCTCGATGTCCTGGGGCACTTTTAAAGCTTACTGGTCAAATCTTCTATAGAGTTCACCAATGAATATTTCAATTACCTCAAATAAATTCTTCTATAATAACCTTCTGGTGTTGCATCAAAATATGGTTCTGCACTATCATCTAGACTTTTGGAATGCGATTGTTTCGAGGTAAACAGGGATCAGATGTATATGGAGAAGCTGACTGTTTGACAGTCTCAAAAAAGTGGATAAATACCTCATCACTTTGCTGCTGTACCAGAAACATCTTCTCAAAATTACCATACAATAAGGCATTCCTTATCGTAATCTCCTTTGCCTGTAAGTGGGTTGAGACTGATTCTGTCATACTAAAAAAACAAATGACACAGTTTCAGGGCAAAATACATATGAAACACCTTCATTTGAGTCACAATTCCACCAGCCCGTCGATTCTTCAAAGGTTTTTTGGAGCACTTCATAACTCCCTAAAACTGATTCAATTGCTCTTGTTTGTACCGTCCACCTAGTTGGGCACAGTGGTCTTACTCCAATAACATCAGATAATAACTCATTCTTTAAGTTGTTGAAAAGTCCTTACCGCTTTGGTGACCAACAAATGAGCTGGCACATTTCTTGTATTTGACTCAGACAGTCTTGTACAATGTTGCAGGATTTTGCTGAGTCTTGTAAACATAAGTTTAGACTATGCTCCAGGCTCTTCTTTTTGGAGCTGTGTACCAACACCACGGAGGTGACCCATTATAACGGCTGCACCGTCATAACCTAAACTACGACATTTTGACAAAGGCAAGGAACAACGGTAAATAAAGATGCATTTGGCTGGTCAATCTGACACATACCGATAAAATCTTTGTGAAAAACGAAACAACATCCCGGATCGGTATGCTAAAATCGCTATGTGAGGCTCGTAGAGGCTGTTATCTTACTCCAAGTTTCATTTTTCTTGTTCTCTGATGTCCCTAACAGCCAGGTCAAGATTGCCGGGCTGAGAAAATGTTTGCAAGAAATAACGAAACAAACTAGACGGGTGGTTGTTTTATCATGTAAAACTGATTCATTTGACCGTTTGTTGAAATGTGTGGGTATTTGTTCCATTTCAAAATTGGGTTATGCGAGTTACGGCACTATACCCACTTAAAAATTTAGGATGCTCTATTAGTACCCATGTCCAAATTCTGAATTTCAAGATACGGCCCCAACAGCCATCTAAAAATATAGGATAGCTCTAATCATCCATGTCCAAAATCCGATTTTTGAGATGAAAGTGGATATATTCCTAGGTCCCACATCGACGCAACAGTATAGACTTGGCCGAATCATTAGTTGTTTCAGAAGTTTTACAAAATCGAATTTTTTGTGTTTGTGGAGGCTATTCTACTGCACCATTATTTACTTTGTGTCGTGTTTGATATTCCTGGCACGTTTGTCCAAATTTTATGTTGCCAGTGGTGGGCTCTGCCCCTACACTCCCGTCAAATGTGCTGTAGGTTACGGCATAAATTGAAAACTAGTATTAATAAATAGAAATTGTGACTTTGGTTTTCGACCATCTTCCTGTTATCCTAACACCAAGATTTATTATTTTTTCTCAGATGTCCCTAACACACAAGTCAAGATTGTATAATGTTGCCGGTGGGGTCTCCTTCATACACCTTTCCAAAAAATGAATGTCTGGCCTTGTTCACCCAGGTACAAATTCCGAATTTTTGGTTGTCTTGTTTTAGCCAAATAAATACTATACAAACTATTTGGTATCGTGAGTAGCCAATTTTATGAACTAATTAGAGCTATGAAAGTTATACCAAACTTCGGATTCGTTTGGACAATATTCCAACAAATCCAGTTGTGATACTCGAAGTTGAAACTCAAAATGTAGAGGATGTTAATACAGCACCCATTTTCTCATTTTTTTAAAAATTTAATTTGGTGGGATAGCCGCAACACGAATCCTGTACAATTTTTTAACAGTTTCGTTTTTGGCGGTTTTATGGGCAAAAAGGTTGCTGGATTTTCTGGATTTGTGTAAGATGTAGGTAGTTTTTCCAAAATTTATAAAAGATATATGGGAAATTTGAAGTGTTTTCTATAAATTTGCTTACTTTTAGTTCTGGCTTTCGGTGTTATGGTCTTCAAGAAATTGACACTGACTTAGAAAATGTTTGCGAGAAATGACGAAAAAATTGGAACACCAACGGCAAAATAATATTCATTGGACCATTCTTATTCAGTACATCATAGCTGGTCAAATGAATAATATTTTCTATAGGTATCAACTGAAAGGCATTCTTCAATATTCCAACAACATTGAACTAATATCAAATATTTAATATCAGTAGGTTAAATTAAAAAACGATAGATACCTTCTCTCTTATAAAATAGGATTAACAAAAAGAAAACCAAATAATTTCACATGAAATTAGGTTAGCCGCTATTTCAGCCGTAATTCTTGCATCATAACAGTGAGATCGATATCTATTATTCCATTGTAGGTATACTAAAAAATTTAACCTACGCGGTATCGTGTTACATTAGGATAGGTACCATACACATACCTATTCTATAGTTCATCTATATCTCTATTATATAAATCTCACTACTTATTCTTTGTTTCACTGTAATATAGACCACCGATCTAATAGCAGTTTGTTCACAGAACTTGAAATCGAGTTAAAAGTGGGTCAAAAATGCAATATTACCCTTTAAGTGTAAAAAATAAGTATCTATAGGTATGTATACCTTTGTTATCAAAATGTTAGAAGCTATTTTTAGACTATTCACTTTGTTTGTAGACCTTTATTATTTATTTTTTAAAAAGAAGATTTTAAAATTATATGCAATTTTAAACCAATATCAAATAATAATCCATAAAATCAATTGTACTTAACTTATTTCTCTATGGAAAAAACTAGGCTTACACGACCTTAAAATGACAACATTAATGCCTAGTTTTTTTCCTATCTATTTATATATTAACAAAAAATACAGTTGAATATGTCGGATTTTTAGCCAGTATTATTGAAAGTCATATGAAGTCTTAGGAAGCCTTATGAAGTGGAGAGATGAGAAGATTATTAAAAGATAAGTGTTCGGAAAATTGAGCAACTTTCTTAGTGATGAAGTGATAAATATTGTTTAAGTTGGGCATCCCTCACACAGATGTTCACAAAAAAACTAATATTCTGTTGCAACTAATGATGAACCGCAAAATGTCCTTTTTCAATCCATATTCTATCAGAATGTTTGCATCGGAAATAAATTCCGATAAATTATTAAATTGGTAAATTTTGTAATATGTCTAAAGCTAGATCAGTTTTTATAGAAATTAAATATATATAATCAATATTAGCAGGACATCCATCTGTATACTAGTTTTGGGGTATTTGCCTCTCATGAGTTGTATTTAATTTCTGTAATTTATTTTGTGTTGTTTTGAGGTTCTCAATAAAACATTTTCAATAAATCTAGAAAATATCGATTTGAAAAGCGTGGTAAATATTTCTTATAATTATTTTAGTGAAAGTTGATCTTATTGTTATGTACTACCAGGGGCTATTGTACAATCTTTTGGTTAGTGATTTGATCAGGTAGTTAAATCTTTCTCAAAAACTATTTAAAAAGTTTGAAATTTGTATGTACTTATACCTACTTCAAGCTCATTATTTTATATCTTTACATTTTGCATATTTGTTAGAAAATATATTTTAGTTTGTTTATGTTCTATAGGCATGTAATCTGATTAAGTAGTTACCTAGTTGTAAATTAAACATTTCAACCGCATAACCTCAATAATTGATAACTTGTTTATAGTTGAATGTTAAAGAATTGGGGATGAACAAAATGCATATTGATTTATTGTTCATGTATTTCTCTCCATTTTTTATAGCTGTGAAATTTAATTAACGTACCTCATCGAGACATCTAAAAAGTAAAATTGGTTTGACGGCTTCTACAAGTCGACTACGCTGTTCGTCGGTTTTAGGATGGATGACACGCTGTTCTTCTCCATCGTCTTCATCAGGATTGAAACTTTCAGCTGCGACTAGAAGAAGATGACCATAGTAAATTAGTTAAAATCGGTTCAGTGTCTGGCCTACACTTTTTGTTTCAAAAGAAATAATGTATAAAATAACACTGATAGATTTGTTAGAATTGTATGTAATACATCATTTCACAATAGGTTAACAAGAATCGACAAGAAAATAGAAATCTTTGGAATAGTAATTTGAAAATTTTCCATAACTATTTTTACGAGTGGTTATATAACACCTCTACTCCGCAACAAAGGGATAGTAGCATAATCAATTTCCATTGTTGACAGTTTGGTATATCCAACACTATGTACTATGGGGAAATGTGTCTAAATGTTTAGTGAACTGGGATAGATTACCTGCTTCGTGGTTATCTCGAAAACTTGAATCGTCCAAATCCAGTAATATTTTTTTAATGAAAATCTGTTTTATGAAATTTACTAAAAGTCTTACATGGCTAAAATGAATTATTTATATCAAATTTTCTGCTTTGAAACTATTTCTTTTTTAGCCATGTATGACCTTTATCATCCATGGGTTAATGTTTTAAAAGAGCAGTTGGGTGATTTTTGTCTTAGACAAAAATATAATTACAAAAAAATAAATTGTTTTAATTTTAAGCAATCGAAGAGCAACTAAAAAATGTTAAAATAAAATATGGTGACTTATATCCGATGAATATGATCATCATTATATTGAAAAGATTTGCCTAAAAGTTAACATGAAGGCATTTCAAATGCAAAGTTTGCATTGATATATGTATGTCCGGTCGTGTATTGTTTTGTTTGCTCTATAGATGGAGGCAGGAAATGATCATTTTCAAGAAAATATTCTGTTACATGTAATAAAATAGCTATTTGAAACAGTTTTCTTATGTTGTTTTTTTCAAATACAATATTGATTTTCAATTACCTTCAATTTATGTAAATTCGTTTTACAGAACAAAATGTGAGTGTATTCGGAAATTTCATTATATAAAAGAAAATTAGCATTTAATCTTTTTTATAAACATTTTGTAGTAGCTAAAGTAAAAAAAAACAATGTACATATTTCTTAATGAAACACACAGCTACCTACCGATTTTATTTTTTAAAACTAATCTTACCACTTTGCCGTCTTTCCATTGAACATTGTGTTAAGTCTGAAAACAGAAAAAGTTATATTTAACTATTTTTTTGTAAAATTATAGTTTTTAAAACATTGTAGTTGAATAAATTAACAAAATTAGGTTTTTAAAGAAATAATAAATGTGACATGTACCTATCTACAATTTACTGATATTCACCATTCTCGTTTGTATGTAAAAAAATAAAAAATACTAATCTTTCTACTCGTAGATGACTATTTTCATTTGAGACAAATGACATTTTTAGTGGTTTTTATTTCTTTCGTCTACATTTCAGAGGTCAATACACTAAATAATTTATATGGATGTTTTTGAAAACATAAAATGCCTCATTAATAAAATCATTTCGTTGCTAATCTGAGTATTCGTTAACAACCTCATATCAGTGTACACGTTTATGTCAAATGTAATTATTGATGTCTATGGGTGTTACATATTTCAGTTGCATTGCTCTGGTATCAAAAACTTATACATATTCGGTGAAATATGTACAGTATTTTTGTAAAATACAGTGTAACTAATTTAAAAAATGCACTATTTTTGAAAATAAAAAGAGACTGTATAAAAGTTTCAAATGAACAAACAATAATAGAAATACAGATTGAGAAAACTCTGGTTCGAATCCTACTTCGAAACATAACACATATGGATGATTTTACTTAGATAATAAAATATTGAATATCAAAGTTTGTTTCTTTATCGGATTATTCGAGGTTTTGATGATAAATAAAATCACATGTGGAAAATTCCTATACATATCAATTAGGCCGCGCGCGTGGTAGAGGGAGAAATTCAGAAGATGTTATCCAGTTGTACTTAAGACCTTATCAAATAATTAAAAGCATTTAATAAAATTATTAAACTTGACAAAATTTTAATATGGACATGATAAAATCTTTTCGAAATTTATCGAGATCTTTTTAAAATGTTAAAGCTTCAATATTTATCATGTTTGTTTTGTTGACAAAATGCTATCAATATATTTAACCATTTAGGTACCCAAGAAATCGCAATACTCATAAATTCATAATGTGATAAAATTAGAAAATTAGATTGTATATTTTTTTGTATAGTATAATAACATTTCTTTTATAAATAGTTAATAATGATTTTACCTTCCTCATCTTGGGTAGAAAAAGGGGAATATTCCTCTGCTTGTTGCTCTGGTTTTGAAGAAATCATTGTCAAAGCTGCCATAATTTCATAAACACGTCAAGAATAAATAGATTCCACAATTGAATTTGAAACAAACTACAAGAAAAACAATTCTCTTGATACGTAGACTTGAGGGTTGCTCTTAACAAAAATATTTTAAGAAATGTTTGGTAATATCATGACAGAAATCTTCCTAGTCAATTCGATTCTAATTCGCAATGGAAATGTGTTATCCAATAAGAAGTCTATAATAAATAGAAATAAGTCAATTTTAGGTAATTCTATAATCTTGGGCCATTTATCTTACCTGTCTTTTTGTCATAATAATAAATAATTCACAATTTCTGATACCTACTTACTAACATAGTGTGATAATTTGATATTAATTTTTTGTGGCCAAAACGAATATAATTCACCTTCTTTTTACTCTACAATAGTTGGCACTCCAAAATAAGAGAAACTACCTTAGATTACGTATTTAATTCTATTAGAAGTCAATAATACTAAACATCCCTAATAAATAATGAACTATCGTCTTATCATTGTAAGTTATATATAAATATACAAAACTTCTACTGGGTAAAATGTGAATCAATTTTTTTGCAATTAACATTGTAAGTAGACAATAAACGAGAGAGAAAACGAGTTAGGTATCTAAGAGTAATTCTAATATAGTACCAACCAAACGAGTATTATAATCCGAGTAATCCTATAAGATACCAAACAATCTACCAGTGCCTAACTCGAGTAAAATTCAAGCAGTCCAAAACTATCGTAAGGTCCGACTAAACTTCCACTAGTTCCAGTAGAGCCCAATATGCCAAGTAATCCTACGGAACCTGATAGAACCTGTTAGTTTTTTGCTATTAGGGACCTAACTGTACTACTCATTGTTTTCTCGGTAACCCATATTTTGATAAAATAATTTAAACATTTACTAACACTGATGTAGATGCTACTGTAATATTAAAAACTATTTTGAAAAAGGTACAAGCAAGTAATGATAGTGGTACAAGTACCTATAGATGTCTCATAAAAAACTGCGTTTTAAAGTGCAATACAGACATCAAATCTATGCTTTTCCCTAACTCTCCCAACGGCCTGTTTATCAATCGAAGAGCAGATCTTTTTTCCCAAACAAGCCTATATATCGGCATGTGGACATGTCTCAAAATAATGACAATGCCCCTTCTGTTACATGGCTAGCTGAAATCATATAGATTTTTTTAAATATGAAATAGTCTAGGTAAAAAATATACATTTTTAATAAACATTTTTTTAAATAAGCTAGTTTTTTTTATTTACCATGTAACACAAGTAAACATTAAAATTTGTCATTATTTTGGGACATGTTACATATTACAATGCTTCCTCAGATGACCGCCTCCGTGAGGCAGAAGTGTAAATTCTTCGGAATAAGAAGCAAGAAGCCATTTAACACACCGCAAACACCAACTTGAAACTTCAGACGGGTATTTTCTTAGAGGCAGGAAAAAGCCGCTCCACACTTTAGTCTCACCTTTTGAAGTGTTTACATCGTGACAAAATCGAGAAAATAATGCTAAAGGATCCTTAATAAGCGATTGGAGACAAAATCCAACAATTACTTAGGAAATACACAATTTGGATTTAGAATTACATGTGGAACCAGAGAAGCCATAGAAACAATGCGAACAATCATTGAAAAAAGCATATAACACAATAACAATATACATACATACATATAAAAAAAGAAGATATATAAATGCATTTGACAAAGTGAATGGAAAATATTCATGGAAACACTCAAAAGAATACAAATTGAATGGAAAGACTGAAGATTAATTCAAGACCTCTACCTCAATCTAACGGCAAACGTAAAAATTGAAAATAATGTATCAGATCTAGCGGAGATAGGACAAGGAATAAGGCAGGGATGTCTATTCCCAATATCGAAACGCATGATCAGCGAACCATTCGACAACGTTAATGAGAGCATTAAGATAGGTGGCGAGTTAATATAAGAAGTACGATGATCAAGAGACAATAGCAGACACTGAACAGGGACTACAATAAACTCAACGATAAAACTAAAAACATTCAATGGGAATCGATGTAAAGAAGACAAAGTTAATGAAATATCAAGAATGGGAAACGACCCAGTCAACATTACTCTTAATGGCCAATAAATAGAACAATTTAAAAAATTAAAATATTTGGAATGAAATTTTACATCAGAGGAAGATGTCGAGAAGAAATTTGAAAAAGAATAACAATGGCAAAAACAGCATTTACAAAGGGAAGAGGACTTCTAACCAAGAGTCTGAAAGTAAAAAACAAACAATAAAATAATGAAGACACTAATCTGGAGCATACTAATTATATGGTTCTGCGATGTGGACACTACATGAAAGCGATAAGAATAAACTCAAAAACATTTGAAATGTAGATATGGAGAAGAATGCAGTAAGTCTCAAGGCAAGACAAGAAGATATATGCAGAAGTCTTAGCGGATCTCAATAAAAGAAGGAATCTACCAAGCGTAAGAAAAATAGGATAGGTCACATATTAAAAAGTGATAACCTACTGAAAACAGTCAATGAAGCCAAGGCAAACGAAGGTAAAATATGTTAACGGATCTTGTAAGAGTGTCATATACAAATATTAAGGAAGTGGCACGTAATAGTGAACAATGGAATCTATAGACAGAGAACAAGATAGATAGATAGATAGAACTGATCAGCAGAGAAGATCGGAAAACCAACAACAACATGAACCAAAAAGAGACCCTCATGGTGGGAATATTATGTATATAAAACAAAAACTGGTTGGAAAAAGTCTGCAGACTATTCACTATCGACAACTTCCTTTCACTGAAAAACACAAAGCAGTCAACTTGATCCAATATGACAAGAAATCTATGTTTCCCATCCATGAAGGCAGCAGAAACGGCAGAGACAATGCCAGTGTCTTTAATTGGCTTCCTATAGCGTTGACAGGAATCGTAAACGACTTCAATGCCCACTGTTACTTGTGGGATGACAGCATGGACGAAAATCAAATATTACTGGAGGACTAGATCGACAGCAATAACATCTTCATTCTCTTTAAGCTGGTGCTTGTGACAAACTGAACAGTCCTAACATCTTTATTGCCTCCACCAACTTGAACGTCGCGATCTAATGGAACACCCTGTCTATCATCGGCAGCGACCACGTCCCAATCCTAATCACACTCGATAAACCCATTCATCGTAACAACAACAACAAATATAAACTTAACATTCACAATACCAATGGGACTCAAATGAATATGGACTTCCACAACAAAATCGCCGATTGTGACCACCAACCACATCGAGATGTCCAGAAGTCTAAAACAAAAATATAGGAGGTCATCAGTTTTGCGATCAACAATAATACCCCTAAAACTTACTTAAAATGCACCCCTGGTGGAACAAAAATATCGCTGATAAAATCAAGGAAAGGGACCAAGATGCCATACACGCTAATGAAAATGAGGAGAACTGCAAATTACGGATCGACAAATGCAAAGTTGCCAACAAAGCACCTGTAAAGAGAAAGAATAGACGTGGACCGATTTCAGTGAAGAATTCTAAATTGAGATTAAAGCCACGAAAATGATTAGAGTCCTCAAAGGCATGTCCAATGAGGATTAATTTAACGTACAAATAATTCCGAATATGTCACAGATAAAGACAAGGCTAGATTTTTTCCCCATAAAGTAGGCTAACATGTCCAAAGTCAAACGAAATAAGAACTGGGACAGTAGTCAAAAAAGAAGTTGACTAGAAATTTAAAAGCGATCGTAGGAACTGCAGCGGAGAGAAATGCAGTATACGCTGGGACTTCAATATGTAGGAAATTGACAACGCCATTACTGACTGGCAAAGCTGCTGGAAATAGCAGTTTGTACAAAGAAATTCCCATCAATCTCAACATAGTAAAAAGGAAAACGTAAGTTTTTTCATCAACTTCAGTTGGAGATTTTTTCCTCCCCAGAAGCTAAAGAATGTCGGAAATTATCCTCATACCCAAAAACGGTAAGCATCCCATGCAATGTACTGGAAGAACTATCGCCCTATCAGCCTCATTGTTCTCTTGCCAAACTCACTTAGCGTCTTGTAAAGACGAGACTCATCTACTACCTTGAGACCAACCAATTAATAAAACCCTATCCAGGTCGGCTTCAGAAAAGGTTACAACATCAAGCAACAATTTTTAAAGTGACCTAGATCATGTATGACAAACTACAAAAAAAAACAAAAAATCCTGACACAAGTAGATTTTTCTAACATGTACGACATGCTGTTGAGATGTGGCCTTTACAAAAAGCTGTTGACCTTAAGATCTCAAACTGTCCTTACCGAAAGAATGGACCAGGCTAAGGTAGGTAATGCTACTAGTAAGAAAATTGCAATGAAGAAAGTCTATCTTAGGGCAACATCTTAACCCCCATTCTCTGGCTTGTTTATATCAACAATATAGACTAAACCTAGCAAGATATGACTACTTTCTTCTTTGTCGAGGATACCATAGCCTCAGACTTTTAAAATCAACGAAACAGCCAACAAAACCCAAGCTATGCTCATCGAGCTGAGTGGATGGCCAGGGACATACTTTTTCTTCAATAGTCCGCCAATTTGAATTCTTTAGAGTCCACACGCTTCTGAATAAGCGGGAATCAGAAATTTCATAATAATCTTTGGTTCTGCATAGTAATGTTGTTGATAAGGCTAATCGTTTGCATACGTTTGATATGGAGAGCCGGGCAGTCAAGTACAAGGTATTCTGGGTTTCTGAGCTCACTTTGAGAAGGAGCAGAGGTTGTAAACGTTGTTAATTTTGATTTTTTTTGTAGACGTACACTCTTACGCCAAATCTTCCCAAATATCTTCCCAAAATCTTCCCAAAGTGATCTTCCAACAGGGTTGAAATAGCGATGATACATCTTCCCAAATCACACGAATCGAGGAAG
>JAUYWI010132971.1:0-20364 GCA_034780595.1 Parotoplana pacifica | reverse complement strand
TCACTATTGGGGGGGGGGGGTCTGCCCCCAGGAAAACTTTGAAAAATAAGGTGTCACATATGGATTTCTGAGAACATATTTGAAATATTTCTATAAGAATATTCAGTGCATTTGTAAACATGGTACAAAAATACCCCAAATTATCATAAATTGTTCAGTAAAAATGACAAATGTAGGATACAAAACATCAACGAATAAAAGTAATCTCATGGTATAGGTAGCATTAAATGAAGTTGGCTAAGTGCATATTAAAAAAAATCACAAACAGTTTTTTCTTAGGGCGCCTATAGACAGAGAACTTAATTTTTCTAAGGGGGTGGGTGCTTAGAGCTCCCGGACCCCTTGATCCCGCCTGGTTAATATATCTGAAGATTCATCTTAGGAACTGTTGCTAGGGATGCCAAAATTGCATGGCGGCAAGCAATTTTTCATATAACTATCATTGTTAAAGATAATTGATCACATGTCAACCTTAGCTAGTATCATCAATTTAGCTAGGAAACAAGATATTTTATGAGAATTCATTACAAAAAGAATGGAAATTAAAGACAAAAAGGTCGAAAATGTGTTAGCTCAAACCTTAAAATAAGTCAAATCATTTGTGAGTTTTAGCTCTTACTAAATGAATGTTATTGTTTTCAGATAAATGATATTTTAAAAGTATTAGAGCTAACAAAATCAATAATAAATTCAAACTCTCTACCGGGTGTCCCAGAATTTTTAGTTCAGGGTAGGTTGCCATGTGGAATTTACAAAAAATGTTGGAAGATGCACCAAGGAAGTGGAAATCTATTGAAAACAAAATTTGAGAAGACTTTATAAATATCTATTTATTGTTGTTATGCATAGTTGATTATATATATATTATGTAGATAAAATAGGTACCTACAAAATCAAGTAATTTTGTACTAATAATTATGCGAGACCGGTAATACAAGTAATCGCCATATAGCAATAATAAAATTTTGATTTTGTTAGCTCTAATATTTTAAAATATCATTTATCTAAAAATACAATGACATTTATTTAGTGAGAGCTAACACCCAAAAATGATTTTAATTATTTTAGTGTTTGAGCTAACACACTTTTGACCTTTTTGTTCTTAATTTTATCTAAAACAAAAAATATCTATCTGTTACTGTTGAAATTTGATACTCATATATTTTTGAAAGTTACAAATTCTGATTTTGAAGCTTGAAACAATTTTAGAGCCAGATCTTTTGTAATGATGTGTTTTAATAAAAAATGTACTACTGATGCTACTGTCAGTAGATATATGTATACTGTATTCTATTTCTATGGTCAGTTAATACAAGTATTTGTAAAAATAACTTTTATTGATCTATAGAAATATTTTGAGGTATAGGTATATGATCAGAGAGTGATCATAGTGATTTGCGTTTCAACTGTCACTGTGCATTAATTGAAATGTGTAAATGAATTCATAAAATACATTTTTAAGTTAATCTAACATTAGAAAGGATAGTTGCAGAATTAATTATTTATTATTATTTAGATACTTAATCTTTTATCGCATTGTATTAAACTCAACATTTAATGTATAAAATTAAATATGAGGAAATAATCATATGAACCAATTAATAAATTCACCAGTACGCCACTCATTGGTGGTAATGGGAAAGTCTTGAATTGATTGAAATATTTCAGCAATAGCATGAGATTGAATTACATAAAATAGATAATTATTATTTAAATGATTCTTTGTTTATTTATTTAAGTATGTCACCTATGTATTATGAGTAAAACTAGTTAATGTAACTGGATTTCCGATTTCTTAATGGATGAAGTTATTAAGAAGAATTCAAATTTCAATGGTACCGGAACATGCATTAGTAGTGGTAGATTAGAGAATATTAATTCTGACATCACGCACTCAACCCGTTCAGTTTGGTAAGTGGAAGCACACTACTGTTCCGATTTGCCTCGGTTGTAGATTTCCGTTTCAATTAATTTGGGTGTCAGAGTTCTGATGGTGAATTGTGTTCTGCATTTGGCTGAGGTGGTGTGGTGATTTCATTGTACTGGCTGATCAGAAAAAAAAATCGATATTTGATATTTATGTAGATATCAGAATTTCCATTTGTCATAATGATCCGGGAGTTACCTAAGGTTTGGTGGTTTTGTTCTGCAGTACACCTCAAGACATGCACACAATGGCAAGTCGTGCGTTGCATAAATAGTGCCTCTACCCATATGCTCTAAAAAATATCGGTGAAAAAGGTTGATTCGATTCACTTCAAATTTCTGTGTACTACAGATATCTAAAAATATTATGAATATTTTTCGAAGGGTTCTAATTATTTGGTTAATCGAAACTGACATGTTTGATAGTTATAATTGTAATGCTATTTATACGTAAGATACAAAAGAAATTATGGGTAGCATTAAAATAAAAACTATCAAAATTGTTGATTTCCAGTAACCAAATAATTTGAAACTTTCAGCATATTTTAGACATCTAGGTCTAAATTTGGAGCGAATCGAAGCAACCTTTCTTTACCGATATTTTTCTGGCATAAGACACAAGATGTGGGAACAGAGTATGGTCGTTTGGATAGGTCCTATTCTATGAAAATTGATATTTATGTCAGTTATAAACTGTTGACCCAATGGTACCATAATAGGTATCTATCACGAAAACTGTATCAATCACTGTTGATGAATAAAATATTTAGTTTGCTACCCACATTATGTTATTGGCGAACATAAATTACCTAACAGTTTATTAGCAATTAGTATTGATGTGTTAAGACAAATCTCATTTTTTATTCGGTTACCATGGGTACATTTAAATAATTAATATTACATAGAAATCTTTCAATATGTATAAATAATACGTAGTAGGTATTCACTTTATATTGTCATCTGTACCATAGTAATTTTGTTTAATTAAACGTATAATATAGCATGTTGCATTTTTTAAATTGTATTAGGAATTTAAATGTACATAGCTACATTGATATGCGTGGCATTGATGCATAATTATTTGTAACAACATGTAGGTAGTTGTGTATGTAGTATTATAAAATAAGACAAGAATAGAAATTTAATTCAATAATTTAGTATTCAAAGCAAATAATTATCAACTACCTAATATACATTTTGATGTAAGACTGCTGCTGGATATACGAGCCATACCTCGCCTTTCATGCAACTAAACTGAACTAACTGAACTAACTGAAATTTGATAATAACAAAACATGTCTGTTAGGCAATCTCCTTCTTTTGTTGCGGAATAAATCAAACCACTAACTTGTTCTTTGTTTTAAAGGAAGGATGTTGTATCGGGAAATATTCTGACATTGAATACATATTATTTTTTGTTTCCGAATGTCATCTCTGTATATTTAACTGTTCTGCGTTGTATGAATATAAAACCATGCCATTTCTTTCATTAACACTTCATTTGTATCTATTATATTTGTTTCTTTCAGTATAAACGTTTTATCAGCAATCTTACTTATATTTTGTAAGCATTGTTTCATAACAAAAACTATAATATATGAAAAGTAATTTCTACCTATAGATGAAAATCATGTTATTGTATGGTAACTACTTTGCTATCTTAATAAAATCAAACCTGTTTTCTTTCCATATCATGGATAATTAAAAGTAGAGTAATATTTGCATTTAGAACCAACAAGGAATTAACTTTATTATCGAAGGAATACATGAATATGATAATGCACAATGCAAATCTTTATTTTAGATGTCTTTAAATACAAACCAAATGTTGTTTTGTTTTCTTGTTGTATAACACGACCAGGCATATATACCTATCTACATCTATCTGTGAACAATATTCTGTAAATTTGGGAGAAATATCGCAAAATGGAATGCTATATCTACGACTATTAAAAAAAGCAGGGATTTATGTAGACATGGAGATAATGATGCACAATTTGTTGTTTTATAGAATAATTACTACAGGCTAGTTTAATAATCAATTGTTTCCTTTAAAAATTGCATCTTGTAGACTTTAGAATATCGCCCTAAATCCTGTAAGTATTGAACATGAGTTTCTATCTGTATTTACTAGATTACCTAATGAGGTACATATTATGTATCACAATAAGACAATTTTAACTCAATATAGGTTTTTTATACACAGGGGGAAGTAGTTGATGTACTAAAATATTATTAGTAAAGTAGATAATTAGAGCGAATACAAGAGCATTCTCCTGTTTTCAGTTTAGAAATTATTTAGGAGTTGCAGATTCTATTGCATCTAATCGCATTGGAATAGATAATTGGAATATCTATGTCATAAAATATCATTAGCTATAGCTAATGATATTTTATGACATAGATATTCCAATTATTAAAATAAATCCATCTATATTTTGTTAATTAATTTTAGCTGAATTTTACTCGCACATATTTATTCTAGATATTTATGAAACAATTAATATTAATTTTATTACTACATTGTTTTTCAATGATATGGAACTTTCAGATATGTATGTATATCGATCTCCATGGTGTAAGGTATTGTGTTCAAGCAATTTCATTTTAGCTTTGTTATTAAAACTATAGATATTTACTAGGTAGCACTTTCATTTTAGCTTTGTTATTACTAGGTAGGCACTCTCATTTTAGCTTTGTTATTACTAGGTAGGCACTCTCATTTTAGCTTTGTTATTACTAGGTAGGTATGAAACATTTGCCTGTTATGTATATATGACCCTGAAAGTTAAAAGTCAAAACAATATGGATACAAGATAATCAATGTATGTATAATTTAAGTATTAAACAAAAAAGTTTAAGGTATGTCATTAACTAAAACGTGTTTATGAATTAATTATATAACTAGGTAGTCAATATATTTCGAATTATGTATGTTGTAAATGTGCAATTTGAATAAATTATAATAGACTTGATGACCAACCAAACTATAATAATAGTTTTGGGGATTTTTATTTTAGTTTTAGTTTATTTACTTGATAAAAATGAGCGATTTTCATTGACCCAGTTAGTGGAATACGAAGTCATGTGTTATGATTATGTGCAAAGTTTAATTAGTTCATCAAATTATGGGATTTCTAATAATAACTAGTTTTTTTTCCTGGTATACCTTACTACCATATGAGTAGAAAAATATAATAAAGAAACCAAACCACTCCTGATTCTTGAGTGCAGAGATCTAACAAAGATGTTTTAGCTGAGAAAAGACAGGTTACATATTATAATATGTATAATCTCAAATTTAATCAATAAAAAGATTTTGACAGCTTTCAAAGTTATAAACATATAAGTTGACGCAAAATATCGTTTTTTAGTTGGAAAAAATACGTACTATTATTTTTAACACTAGAAAAACAACTTTTTGAAACAGTTAATTAATCATTTTGTTTTATTACTTATGTGGAAAATTAAGTATTTTTCCAACTATAAAGCTACAGGTTTTGCATCGCCCGTTTACACTGTTAAAGAAAAAATGTATCTTTTTTTATTATTTATCGACTCTAGCGGACCTGGCATCTGTCGCATGATATTGACAAATTACCAGTACAAATTTTCTAAATAGGTCTGGTCGGTATCCGTAGATCCGCTTCTAGGACCGATTTATGACAAAATGGAATGCTTTAGTTTCATTTATAAATACAATACAGCTAACAGGGAACCTAAAAGTTGGAAAATTTTCCTGATTTACGGAAATTTCGAGGCGATTTGGGTACCTCCTCTAATTCACAAAAATGGAATAAATCTATTTCCCGCCACCCACCCTTTGATACTATGTCTTTGAATACATTTCATTTCAGTCTGATGTGAACTACTTATGATGTTTTTGCCCTACGCGTGATTATGCTAAATGCAGGGAACGGAAAATTCCCGGAAATTTTAGAATTTCTTGTTAGGTTCCCTGAGCTAGGTACAACATATACACTAATACAGGAACAATATCTTTGGCATTAAAATAAAAGAAAGAACGCAATTGTTAGTTTCTCATTTGAATATTATATACAGGTAGATATTTGTCAAAGTTCAGCATTGCTTGCATATATACAAAAAGTTAGATACTTAATTACAAAATTACAGTTCTGTTAAATGATTTTTTGATGATAACACATAATCAGCGAACACGTGAGTTACTATTTCATTCTGTCAGTATAGCATCAGGTCTAATAGCAATACTTTCTATGTAAATATCTAATATTTCAAACTATAACGCATAATTAACTCTTTTACATTTAGGAAAGTGTGAGGCAATTTGCAATATCGAATCGATAGTAAACATCTGCTTTTGTTTTCTTTCACCATGCACGAATATCTATATTATTATTAATATCCCTCTGGAAATTTTCTGCGAATCCTTATTTTGGTTTGAATATTATACAAATGTAGGTATCAATTAGTTTTATATGGATTAGGAAATACATGAAGGGTTTAGATAATTTATGGTGTTTTCTCACTTCACCTCTAAAATATATTTGGTGATAGAAGGGTTCCATTTAACCTCTAGTATCATTTCACCTCTAAAACATATTTGGTGATAAAAGGGTCCCATTTCACCACTAGTATCATTTCACCACTAACACCTACTGGATTGTTATTATCTGTTTTACATTCGCCACGTTAATTAGTCCTAGTTTAAGGCGTTTGCATAATCAGAGATAGCATATTAGTTGATTTGTGCACCTTTTAATTGATGTATCATCGAACAAAATTCGAACAGTAGACAAACGAAACTATAAATTTTATTTATAGCGGCTTTCATGTATCCAAATCAAAAAGCCTACAATACTCATTCTAATATTATTTTATCTTTAAGAGCAAAATTTATCAAAGGTGCGAGTATAATATCTAAAACATGTAGGTATATTTTGTTTTGCTTTGTGATTTTACATTTACAAAAAGTGACAATACATTTTCATAAATCATTTTCTGTGCTAATGGCCAGGTATTTTCAATATTCTTTCATTGATATATTTTGTATATATTATACATAGTTAGAATATAAATGGTCATGTTTTAATTAATTTAGTTCTTGTTCCGGATTGAAAGGTGTGCGATTTAGCTGTTTGTTTGTTGGTGTGTCATCCGCTTGCTTGCTCATTAGCGTCGGTCGTAGGGATCCGGGCGATCACCCTCAGATAATTCATCAACTGGTTGGCGGGGATATTAGAGCGGGAGGGATTGGGAGTGCCAAAGGCTGCAGTCCTTTGAGTGATACATCTCGGACAGTCGCAGAGGTTGTGTTGCTGGGCCTCTTCTTCTTCTTCTTCTTCTTCTTCTTCTTCTTCTTCTTCTTCTTCTTGGCAATCTGGACACATGTCATCGTTGTGAAGCCCCACCCCACTCTTTTTCTGTAGTTTTTAAGGAGAGGAGAGTGCCCAATACGATATCTGGACAGTTCTGTGCGGATATGCCTTGGCATCTTTGTTTCGCAATTTAGCTTTGATAAGCATTTGGTTAAGCTGGGACGAATTTAAAACAGTTGCAACAACACGATATGGGTGTCAGAAGTGAAGTGGGACTAGAGGAATAGTTATAACCAAGTATATTTTAGAGGTGAAGTGAGACTAGAGATGAAGTGGGAGGGAATCTAATTTATTACGTCCAAATTTAATCCGATTTATCTGTGTTATATTATGTAGGCCCATCTAGGTTAGGTACCGCTGCTTTGAATTTACATATTTTATAGACATAAAACATAATCTCGTATAACAATTCAAGTTGTTTCGATAATTTTTAAACGTACAAACACAGAAATAAAACGCGTTTAATGTTTAATAAAGATAGTAGGTATCTAATAGCCATCATATTTTAATATCTGGCAATTAATATGTCAGCAATTTTTTATTGATTTTAAATTTAACCACTCTGCTTTTAGCTTTTTGCAAATAAAATTAACACATTCACATTACCTAGGCATTTCTGAAAAGCCTATTTTAAATTTTAGTTATCTGTAACAGATTATGTATAATATGTAAATGATAAATGATACCTTCTTCTTTCAAAGCACTTTCCAAATAACAAAACTACAAAATGACTGTCTTTTTTCAATACATTTTTTACATAGTTTGTTTCTGTCACAGTATGTTAAACACATCTGTGAACTTCAACTAATTTTCCCATCTTAAAGAAACCATTTTATTAGTGATTTATCAGTTCATTTTTATGAACATCTAATAGATTTTTATGTTCAGTATATTGTTCTACGTTTGTCAAAAGTTGTTCTACATTTTAAAGATTGTTCTCCGTTACATTCTTTTCTTATTATTATCTGTTAACAAGGTTTTATTTTTACAGTTTGTTATCAAATTTAAAGATTGTTCTACGCTAGAATATTATTATCTGTAAATAAAATTTTATTTTTACTGTTTGTTATCAAATTTAAGGAGATAGCAGAATACATTAAAAATCAGCTACTCGTAATACTTTGTTGTTAGATGTCTTTTAGAATCTGTAGAATGAAATCTTTACTGCAGCAAACATTCAAATTTAAAAAATAATAATTGAAGTCTTATAAGCCTTCGACAGTAGTAACACCATAGAATTGAATATAATCTAACCCAAAGATGTGTAAAAATATGGCTTCAACATACACCCCAACTTTTCAAGATCCCATCAACACCATGTAATCATGATAGACTGATGTCGAAGTCCCATAAGGGTTACCAACCAACCTGTTTTTTCAGAGGGCTTCCTCGATTGTTTTGTTGAGAAATTTTTTTTTTCGAAAAATGGCCTAAAATTGTTCTACCCTTTGGTGGTTAGGGGGCATAGTAGCATTTGCAACAAACAGTTATAGTAAATCTAAAAAATCCAGACCAATAAGCAAAAGATCAGGATTTGTGAAAAAAATTGAGTGTTAGCTGTCGGTAAAATAACTAATGCTAATAATTATGCAAAGACCATGCGATAGTTCTTAATTAAACATTAACTGAAATATTTCTTGTCATGCCATAACAATAGTGCTAATATGCTTCAATTCAGAAACAGCTTCTTCAATCACCGAAGATTGAAACGAAGCTTTTTTTTCTTGTCAAAACTGTGTCCGAATTGCTATAAATTGTCTTTTATCAACCTAACATTGCTAATCAATGCAAAATTCAAGATTTCAGTGGTTTTATAGGTTGTTTCAGGCATTTTTATCGTCAAAAATTACGACTTTTTTCGGGAAGCTATGCTCCCGGACCCTCCACCAAGGGGCTCTGCACTCTGGACCCCAACACTGCTTGACCAACGCCTTTGCCACGTCTGTCTCACTACACAATTTTGGGGGAAAAAAAACTTTTTATCAGGGTAAAATAATACGGCTATAATGAAAATGAAATGTATTGAATTTACTCTTGCATTATTTGGGAGGTTTCCGTTTTTAAATCAGCATCCATAACGAAGAAATATAAATGTATTAATAAATCAGTAATGGGTTGGTTCGATTTTCACACTCATCTAAACATAATTTATTGAAAATTATTTAGTAGGGCTTTGCACCACCAGAAATTTAATGTTGATTGAATATTTACTAGATTTTAATTTTAAAAGATATTTTAACCCGCTTACTTAAAATGTGTTGATAGCAGTGTCAGTTTAAAAAAAGTACCATTTCTATTAGTTAATTCTAATAAAAAGTCTGCTTCCTATAAAAACTTTTTTTTCATAGAGCAAACTATATGGGAATGTCCATTTTATTGTAATTTATAAAATCGTTCTAATAGTCTTTGCGCTCTGTCAGTACGTAAATATCTTTGATGTTGATCGAATTATTTACAAGTAATCAAAATGCTATAAATCGCCGTCCCATTTAAAATACCACAATAGAATCAGATAATTGAACGCTATCTATAGTAAATTGTGGGGTATTGAAATTTCTTTTAAATAATTTTTAGTCTAATTATATTTGATGTAAAGATTAGTTTTCTAGGTATCTTTAACCAAGTACAAATTTTGGTTGGTAGGTAGGTTAATATCCACGTGGAAATATGGCATGTTTTGTTTGTTTTGTTCATCCTCCTAGTCTAAGAGAATTAGTTCTCTGTAAACATGTCGAAACTTATTATAACTTAACAATGTAAAGTATCAACTAGCCAGCCAACGTAATTGATATACCCAGGCCTTGATATAATCTCTCAGCTCATAATATGCGTGCTCAGAGGAAAAATCGATTTCCATGCTTTTAATCATTTCTGGCAAATTATATAGATGTTTTGCGCGTATAATGGATTTTCTTCTATAGATAAAATTGATAATATTTAATTATTTACCCTGATTAAAACAAAGAAATTGACAGCATGAGAGAAATACTGAACGGCAAAATATGATATTAAAAAGTTTTACTCAATCGATGAATGGGTTGCGGATCGATGCCCTTTTGATAACAAAATATGGATTGCGGAGTTAATGGTAGCGAGTTTTGTTACCAATGCGATTCATACGTTCCAGATGAATTACTGGAACAGATTTATTAAATTTGAGGAGGTTAAAAGAAAAATGGCGAACCCACTATCTTACGGGCTTGTTTTAACAAAAATTACAAATAACTGAATTAATATTCAACTTAAAAAAAAACCTAACTTACTGTCCTAAATCCCCTTTTATATATACCTAGACGCCATATGCTTTGGGATACAAATAATTTCCACGCGGATTAATGTAGAAAGGGTGGATTTTGTGCAATTGTGGTCTTAGTTTGATACTGTGAGCTTCCATTAGGCACCATAAGGTTCCCCGAATTGTCTACCATGGAGGTAACACAGTAGTTCTGGGTCACATCCGGGGGCCTACCACCACCACCCTGCTGATAGGGGTCACAACTGCCACCGGGCATCAGAGCCATTCCATTGGCATCAGGCTTCCAGGTACCACCTCGTGAACACGAATTGCTGTGCAATGCACCGTTGTCTAGAGTGCCATTTCCATAGAAATGTCGTGGAGATGTGCCGGGTCGCTGCACCGCGGTGGGTTCTGTTGGTGTCATCTCATCGCCGTCGAGCGTGCCTCTCAGCAGGGTCCAGGAGCACAATGTCAGAGGAGATGCAAATATAAGTTGCAGCAACGAAGAAAAGAGAACTAGTGTGCTTTTGGTGAGCAGCAATTGGGTCGATCTAGTAAATGCTATCTGTGGTTTCACGGGAAGATTGTCATTTGTGTAATAGCTACCTCCATTAAAATATCCGCCGGTATTCAGGGTTAGGCGACGCAGCATTTCGGCATTGGAGGGACGGGTGGAGACAACACGATGCTCAACGTTGGCAATTAATCTACTGACCTCAATAAGTTCGGTGTAGAGAGACACAGCGGCCCCAATCAAGGTCAGAAGTCCAAACACACTGGCACAGGCTAGCACTGTTTCCACTCGGGCTCGCGCCGCTATTGACTGCTGTTGCGATGACGTCATACTGGGTGTATAGTTAGATGGTCGCACACAATTGCGGAGATAAAGCGCCACAAAACAGGTGATTCCGGAGAGCAATGCCAAGCCACCGGCATGCGAACCACCACCCAGGAGCACTACGTAGGGCATGGTAGCAGGCTTGCTTGTAGGTTTGCCAGAGCGATTCTCTTCCTCTCGTTTTTTTGCCATTGACCAACAACCGAGGCCAAATCCCATAAGGGATGATAGACCAACAATGCAAAGCAGGGCCGAGAACAGCGCAGCCGTTTTGGGCAGACACCCAGATGCTGTTGGATCAGGCAGGACAACATTTTGAAATCGTCTGGCGATGATAATGGTGACAACCACGGCGCAAATGAGGTCAACAGAAGTTGAGAAGAGGAACAACATTCGTGTCAAGCCCTCTCTGTGCCCGGCCCAGGAATAGTTGAAGAAAAGTGTGGCAATAGATACCAATGCTCCAAATGCAGATAATATGCCGAATAGCATGGCTGCCAGTGCGAGGTTGCGATTCGGGGCCACTAGGGCGATAATGATGCAAAGCAGGGCTGAGACGAGAGCTGTGGCACAGGCGGCACACTTGACACCGAGAATATACATGTTGATGATGCCAACGACGGTTTCCACATTCTGAAGCGATATGGCAATTATGAAGATGGACACCGGCTTCAGGATGGCTGCTGTTATCAGGCAGGCAACACGATCACGCAGAGAGAGAAAGGTGTCGGTCATGATACAAGGACTTCGGTAGCATAAATAGCGAAAACTGCAGTGCACTAAATAATACTATGTTATCATAAAACTGCCGAACTTGTTCATTAGTCCTAAATTGAGATTAATTATCTTCAATTATCTTGGAATAAAATAGATCTAAAGTACAGTTTGCGAGAACAGAATGCATGCTAGTGGGGCAATTTGGTTTGCGGTTAATGTTGTGGTGGAACATGATGTATTTGTCAACTTTTATAAGTTTAAATAGTCTGTAGTGATTTATGACACACAATCCGTTGGTTTAGTTAAATCACGTTATTTGCGGTTCTGTCATTAGTATAATTTTGTTTCAAACAGTTCACTGGGCTAGTTGTCATTCCTCCAGGAACAATTGAGCATCCACTTAGGTACTTGTTAGTTGATGTCAGTCCTTTCTTTTATCAGTTATCCAATTGCTTGTTCGCAACTGAACAAAAGGAAAGTTAACCGGTCGCCCTGCTGCTGTTGTCCATTTGAAATACATAGAGATCAAACTGGAATTTCATTGACGTAGCGATGTGTTTGTATATCTGTTAAATCGATACACCACAAGTATTAGAAAGAGATAGTAGTATAGAGAACAATGCACTCAGTCAAAGTTATCGGTAAATTTTTATTTTTGAATACTGTATCTGGGCTGGATGTACACTAGTTAGTTCTTAATATTAAAACTGCCGATCAACAACAAAATAGATAGATCACCACGTATTTGTTTATTTATATTTTGCATTGGAGGGGAAAGTTTGGAGAACCGAAAATGTGTCGAGTTGACTTAGTGTTGTAGATCGTCTGTGCACGGACGGAGGGTTGAATGTTGCTGTAGTAAAAATCAGGGGATGAAGTTAAATGATAGATTACCGAACCAACTCATCGGGGTTTGGACAGCAAATTGGCGATTGCATATTTTGCATGTGTTGATACATATTGAGGAGGAGATGTAGCAAGATGAGCGATGGAGATAGAAGAGGTAGGATATTCGTAGAGTGCACAGCCTACAACAAGTGAATTTTTGTCGAATTCAGCCGACCAACGAGCAGAGAAAAAGGCAGCCAGATGTTCTCGGAGGTAAAAATAATACTAAATGAAATCTCCGAACAAGAAATCTGACAAGGTTTTGGTTGACTTGTTAATATGATCAGAAACTAATTTTCAATGGTTTCTCTTTCTACTCTACAGTCACTGAACGATAACCAATCTGAGCTGTAATTTACACTGGGTACTTGGGAAATAGTTTAATAATTGTGAATCAATCCATAAAAGTTTTTCCAGACAGCTAGTGGGTATAGATCTATAACATAACAGCAATTAATAGACGAGGTAATGGTTGATGATTAGATAGATTAATTATTTTTCTCGGCAATTTATTTTGTGAGATTGGAATTGTTTCCTGATTATACATAATTTTGAGCTTTCTGGCAATTATCAGAGAAAGTTAACGACGAGGTAATTATGATAATGACTGTTGTCTATATTTTTAATTTTCCATTTACATATGTCTTGTGAAAGTTTATTTCAAATAACCAATTGGGAATTCAATTTATTTTCTAAATTAATATTAAACCAATCAGCAATTTTTATTTTGTTAAAAGAACAATTTATAAAGTACTTTATGTTATAGGTTAAAGAAGGCATTTCATATTTTTCATTGACATGTTATACGCGAAGACCTAACGATTTTTTCTCCAATTTTCATGTTTGGTTTAGATTTCTGTGTACTACATAGATTGCTTTGGTGGGTATTTTTCTCACTTTTAATTAAGAAAAGTAATGGTTGATTTCTCAATGGTTTCCAAATAAATTAAAATCATGATTTGATTTTTAATGAATTCGATGTATCATATCTTTCAATTCTAGACAGTTACAATGAGGAATTGGTAGCTGACCAAACAAAGAATTTAATTAATAAATGTTTAAGAGTATTATTTTGGTATTGGAAGACGAAACGACCTAAAGGTTATTTCTAAACTTGATTAGCTATTTAAAGTTAACAGATACAGTGTCGGACAACAGTTTATGAATCACATTAAAAATCATTTAAATATATCAAAAATCTGTATATATTCGATATGTATTCAATAATAAATAACAAGAGGCTTTACAGAAATTATTCAAAATTATATTTAGAAAATAAACTGTCAATATTTACAAGGGTATCCTTTGTTCCGAAGCACTGCTTCCACAGGTTTTGGCATAGAAGATACGAGATGTTGAAGGTTTCTTTAGAGAATTCAGTTTCAGTTCTGTTTTGAGTTCCTCAATAGTTGCAAGGCGTAGAGCACTGATTTTGGCCTTCATCAATGACCACGCATTCCCGATCGGAATTAAATCCGGTGAATTGTTTTCTTCAAGCCATCTCATCACACTGAGCCGTGTGGCATGGAGCGCAATTCGGCATAAAAACATCTATACCTTGAATCACCAAAATCGTTTACCAGATGGTTTTGAAGAGTCTCCAGATATTTGGCAGCATTCATTCTTTCATTCTAGGGGAAAAACACAGTCCTCCTCGGCCAGCGAAAGACATACACCCCCATACCATCAAGCTGGGCGGATGTTTGACAGTTGGTGTACAATATTTGGGATTGTGTGTACTTGATCTTGGGGGTCTGCGAACAGTTGATTGTATATTCTGGAATAGGTAGAAATTCGATTCATCGCTACACATTATTTTTCTCCGATATCAACAGTCCAATTTCGTTTTTTGAGGTGCGCCTGCGTCACCATTGGTTTTCGTAAGGATTTGTAGGATTTGTGCCCAATTGTCATTTCCTCAGTATTGTCCTTTGGGTGACATTTTGTAAAGGTGACACCTTTCGTTGAAGCTGTGCTGATGTAATAAAGTGTAATAAGTGAGATTTTTATAAATGAAGATTAAATTTAAACTTTTAAGTCAGTCATAAGTCCCAAAACAAAGTTAGGTTTTAGGAGCCCATAAAGTTTCAGAAAATTTGAGCAAGATTACTCAAGTTATTTTTAAAATATTTGCATTCTTGATCAAAATATCTGAGAATGCTACTTTTTTTCATGTTGTGATATCTTCATTTTGTGAGTTTATTTTTCAGATATAAATAGATATATCTGTTGAATCTTTCATTTTACTAGTTATATTGTTGACTAAATTTCAATTCCTATACCTAAAAGCAACGTTTGCATGAAAAAATCTGGCCTTTAAATTCAGAGGAATTTGTTTTAATAGATGTTGATAAATTTTATGTTATCATTTTTAGTGTGCATTCATTGAAGTTTAACTCTTAGGTACATAGTTATAATATTTGTAAACTTTGAGGGTCAGAATAGATTCAGCATTCACCGGAAATTTCTGCTCTTATATTTATGTATACAATATGAATAATGAATGCAAGACTGTATAGAGTGTTATTCTGCTGTAGATAGGTACTTCATTATGGGGAAATCACTCGTTAATGAACAAAATTAAGATGAAAGGGACTCTAATATCTTTAGCAATGTGTTCCATCCTGAAGAGCAATTCTTTTATTCATATGGGTATTGTCTAAAAATGTAATTTGTATTTTTGCAGTTTGTTTGAACAAGTCTCAATTATTTAGGTATAGCGAGCCAAATTTAAAGACCGAATCAAGGTAATTATCTACAGATTTGAAAGATGAAACGAAATTATACATATTAATAATATAACAAAATATCGAATGCATTTAATTAAAGAAACACATCACTAATAACCTAAGTAGCGCAAAATGGACATACATACCTAGGTAGTATATTATTATAGGTACTAAATCAATCTTAGATCAGCAATCTTCTTTATGGTAAAATACAATGAATACAATTGTTGTTAATGATTTTGTGGATGATAGTACGAGAACTTGAAAGAAAGTTTGCTGTCAGTTATATTTTACAAAACATTTTATCTCAATGATAGATTGCTATTTAATTATTAAATTTACTTCAAAATCAAAGACTGCTCTAGACTTTCCTCGGTGAATATCGAGAAGCTGCATTCTAGCTGAAACTGGATATTACTTATTAAAGCAAATATTAGTTAGGTATATACGTAGGTAGCTAAGTTGCTTGTCAAATACACAGTCCATATTAGGTATTGTTATTACTCGTACACAATGCAATATTATAAGATGTATATACATAGATAAGGCTTACCTTATCCCATGAGGATTTTCTTCAGTTTAAAAACATAATCTATTCTGTATTCAGTATACATACTATAGTTCATCTTTCTACACTTTAGCGATCTGTAATCAGTCAAAAATATATTACCTGTCAGGATAAAATTATTTAGTTAAAAGTTCATATATGAAACAATTCTAATAGAATAGATTTTGATCTATGATTTTTTTTAAATCTGTGAGTGGAATTTCTAACCACACGTATTGCATAAAATTAAAGAATATACTTGGTTAGTTAATTTTTGTTAATTAGTAAGTGCTGAACATTTTGGGGTCTGAAAATAAAGTAGTTAATGTTATCAGCAAACAGAATACTTGCGATTAGGATACAGTATAATTCTATACCATTAAAAAAACCTTTATAGTTGTGAATTTAAAAAAATATAAGGCAATAAATGAATTTAGTAGATAGAGCATTGGACTATCGATGCCGGGGTTGTGGGTTCAAAACCGTTCTATGACGAATTGGTCAGGTTGGGAATCTGTATTATTTAAAATAAATTATGTTTCCCAAAAATTTGCTTCAAATGATTTGTTAGTTCATTAGCTTTCTTCAGAAAAAGGCAATATGTATTTCTAGAAAGAAGTCCGAACGCGAATAAATATTAAAAGATTGTTTTGCATATCTTTACTTGGCAGTTGCCATTGTGGTGATCAGTCGCTCTCTGTTTAGCTTTAACTCAACAGTTTGTTTCTTCTTTTTAAAAAATGTAAGATGGTTACTTCTTCAGCGACAACTGTGCTGAACAGTGCCATCAGACCAGACAGTAGGCAATGTACCTACAAGAAGGAACATTGCTGCTTCATAGTTGGAGTGGATTTATTTTCTAATGGTGGGTGGTCAAGAAAGATTTGAAGGTTTGTCAGGGAGATATCTTTTACATAAAAAAAGGCGTGTTTATTTTTTTCCCACAACTGCTGTGAATGAAATTGTGAGTAGAATATTCGGTTGATCTTCGAAGTGATTATATATAGCTTGTAGCTAATTCATCGCATCATCTCTTATTGATTCAAATAAGGAATGTGATGGATCTATCGTAAAAAGTAATATTTTAGAAAAAAATTAAGCGTATTTAATTGTATAGTAAAGGCCATATCTATAGACAAAATCGTATAATATACAAAGTCGTCCAAAAGGTTATAAATGGAAAAATTGTATAATATAAAAAGTCGTCAAAAGGTTGTAAATAGAAAATTCGTAAGATGTTTTATATATAAAAAGTCGTAGAAAAGGTATATTTTTTGCAGTATGTTTGATTCATTTGTCAATATTGTTTCTTTAAATGGAATTCATTTGTTGTAATTTGAAATGTCTTATTTGTTTCAATACTTTCATTATCATTATGAACCTGTTGAAATAAATGATTTTAAATGTAATTAAGTGTATATTGATATCTCAGTTCATACGTAGTCTGTTACATGATTATTAACGTGAGATGAACATTAACCAAGAATAATTCAGTGATTGACACACAATGAAACATCTATTCTTTAGCAGTATCAATAAATCCAGCAGGCAATTGGATAAATGACGACTGTTTTTCCATATTGAATTAATTTTATGAACAATATCTTTTATGTAGAACTGTTTATTTTCTATACGACAAATGTTGTCCGAAAAATTCTATCTGACTAATTTTTGTCCGACTAATTCAATAAGTCTTTTGATGTACGACTATTTTTATAAAACTTTTCTGTCCGACATACTATAAGACTTTCTGTCCGACTAATTCTATTAAACATTTTCTGTTCGATTAAAATATGGGCCCAATGAGTTTACTACATAAAATAAGTATTGCAGCACACTTAGTCTTTTGCAGATTTATTTAAAAAAATTAAACCAAATGATTTTTTCAACGTTTAAAAGTAATAGAAGCAATAGGTTATATAGGAAACAACTATCACACCAAGAATAATTTCTAATATTGTCTGTCTATTTACGTCCCAAGAACGCTTTCCTGTAATCTAAACAGGCAACAAAGATTTATTTCGAATTTACCAATAATTAGGTGTGGGATAGAATTTCAGGGATCTTGTTGGAGCAATTTAGATTAGTTTTCACAAACAAATCAGAACAAAACGGAATATAAATCTGTAAAAATGTTATGAATTCAGTGCAACCAGTGTTGTCTAATATGTATAAAAAGGAATTAATTAAAAGAAAGAGGGAAAAGTGTATCACTTTTTGACTTAAAGTTGTGATCAAGATTTTTATCATTTCGATTAATTTTTTTATTTCTATTATTATCGACCTTAAGTCCGTCGGTTTACAAGACAGACAGCATCAGTCATATCCAATGTTGATGAGGTCAAAAGTTTATTGTTGTTTGAGATTTATGGGCTAGTTCTGGTTTCTGAAAGTTGGTTGTTATCTTGCTTTTCAGTGTTACATCTTTTCTTTCGAATTTCGGAGACAGATTTTAACTTTAAAGGAATACTGAATTTTATAATTTAGAAACTACGTACTAGTTATAGTCCGGGAGCCAGGTAGGGTTTATCTATTTAGATATTTAGTCCTGGGTTCCCTCGTAATAGCCGAAAATGGACGTCATTCTTTGCGTGGGTGGTTAAATTCGTATCTCTCAAAAAGTTGCCATTTTCAAGATTATCCAATTGGCTTAAAATTCTGTGACTGCTGTTGATGCTACAAGTAATTAAAAAATTGACGTTGTCCACTTTCAATGGAAACGCATTTTTAAAATATTTTAATTTCTTTCTATTAAAATGATGATTAAAGTCAATACTACTTGAAGTAACGTGCATACAAAATGCAGTATTTTATAAAAAAAATAACATAAACTATTTTTTTAATTAAAACCTATCTCCAATGGATGTAGGACCAGGCCAATTTTTGAAACTACTTGTGACATCATACAGCAATCGGATAATCTTGAAAATGCGATTTTTTTAGAGATAGGAATTTAAACATAGGAAGTATCATTTAAGGACTCCTGTATGCCACATGCACCATCCACGCTAAGAAAAACGTTCAGTTACGGCTCTTAGGAGGCAAGCGGACTACGTATTCAGGGGGACATCGTTCTTGTCACCAAATCCTACTTGGCTCCCGGACTGTTAGTTTGGAAGATTAATTTCAAGTTTCTTTTCGAATATCCTGTTTTCACGTTTCCTGATGCCATTCGTAATTTAACTTAATTACTTTACGATTTCAATTACTTTTGTGTTTCTAGGTATTTCCTACAATTGTTATTCAGCCAGCTATGTATGACCGATTTAGTAAAAATATGTGAAACTAATTAGATTTATATTTTAATATCAAATATTAATGTCGATTGAAGGTACATACAATAAGTTCTAGCTCACTTAGATATCTCTGTACTATGTTGTTAGAGAATAATCAGATGATCATTGCCTATACAGTGGGGTTAGCCCATAAAGGTGGTTTTCATGAATATTAAACACTTTAATCAACATGACTGTTTTTTATGATCTCCCGACAGGGAATTGTCCCAGGAAGACGTACCTACCTACGTCGGTGGATTTGTTAAGCGCCAAATTCCCAATGTGTTACCTCAACCACCCGTCTGTCCCCCATATACACCAACCTCTATCTACCCGGTCCTGGGATGTAAGGGCAATAAAATTTAATTAGGTCTTGGATTCAAAGAGAATTCCATTGCTGATCAATAGAGACATGTTGTGGGTACTACAAATGAATTTTAAATTGATGAGTAGAATTCTGAAATAATTTTGTTATTAAGTATCGTTTGAAATTGTTTCATTGTATGGTGGCAGTGTTTGTATTATAAGATCAAATAATGTTATAACAGAATAAGATGGTTTGAAGAATTGTTTTGCAAATGAATTAGGTAACTACAATATTATAAAACTGTTTACTTTTAGAAAATGATTGAAACTTTGACATTTTGATGCTGCTAATATATAAAAAACCAAAAACAAAATGTAGAATTTTAAATTGCTATCCATAAATAAATTTATCAATCTTCTAAGTAAACTGTTATTCAATTAAAATTTTTGATTCACTATACATACGTAATGTAGAATAAATCTTTACTGCAGAAAACAAAAATAAAAACAAAACCAGTCAAGCCTTCGACAGTATTAACATCA
>JAUYWI010132860.1:0-20375 GCA_034780595.1 Parotoplana pacifica | reverse complement strand
ATTAAAATCTGTCCGCCGTAGGTAATTTGATTTCACCGACATAGCTGAACCCGGAAAGCAGAGTTCTGCCTGTCAAATTAATATTTACGCCTTTTTCATTGCTAACTTAGGATTCCAATAAACTTTGAATAACCTCCACCGCAGAAGCGGGGGTGCCGTTATAATTCATTACATGGAGTTCACCTAGCTACCTCTGAAAATTGGTCAGCCTAGTCATAGTTGTCGTGTCATTCCGAGAAATATCGGTGAATAGAAATCGTATATAAACAGCCATAGTTTTGACAGAAATTGTACCGTTTTGCTCCGTCTTCTAAGAGTCTATAAACTTTGTCTCTATATTCTAACCATTTGACATTATCTATGAGTCTTCCAAATTCTTAGTGTTTAAATTACACAGCCTAAATAACAGTATCATACTATCAAAAGACCTCCGTTAGAGTATATTTTTGTAAGACTGGCCATCAGTTATTATTATATTAACTAGAACATTGACAACAAATTACCCAACGACCAATTCTCCGTATCTTTATTTACTCAAATCAACGCCATATCCAACGAAAACAACTCCTCTCCATACCAACAGCTGAATAGCCAAGTTCCCCAAGGTAATAATCTTACTATTGTGTTCTCTATTTTCTAGGCGACCAGGGTCTTTAGATTACTAGTTAGGGACATAGAAGGTAGAATTAAGGGAAATTTAGAATTTCCCAGGCTCTGAGAGTTAGAAATCTCAGCTTTTAAATAGTCTAATTAAGCTATCGGCAAAGTACTGAAATCTAAGTCATAGAAATTGATTGTTATAGAATAGCTAGAACTTAGTTAGTCAAAGTATTTAGAATCTAAGTCATAGAAATTCACTGTCATATAATAGTTAAAACTAAGTTAGCCTAAGACAGTGGAATTTCATTCATAGAAACCGATTGTTATAGACATCGGTATAATTCATCCACATTAAGACTAGTAGGAATTGGAAAATCAGTGAAGAGAAAAAAAGAAGGTAGAAACCAAACGAGAAATAGAAGGCCGACTTAGTTGTGGTATAAATAACTGCGTTATAGAACGTAGGTTTATTTACAGTGGTGCGCGAAAACCTCGGGATTAGATCAGCCAGAAAATTGGGAGACCAAAAAATTAATTACGGGGGAACCTATTAACAGGAGATTTACTAGACAAATGGGGAACGTGGGTGTTGAACAATTTCTTGAAACGGTACGGGAACTTACAGTAAGCGTTAGATTAATGACGGAAAACCAACAACATGCACAGGAAATTGTATGTCAGAGACCATGCTTTTATACACCTGATATAGATTGGAGGCTTTGGTTAGCAAAATTCCAAACTTATGTAGAGGGGGCGAATGTACCAGAGGCAGCAAGGGCTCGAGTCCTCATCGGAAGATTAGGAGACAGCGCAATAAGAGTAATACATAGCCGAAATCCGCAGTTAAACGACAATTTTGAAGATATGATACAGATACTGACACAGAGATTTGGGCAACAGCAGGGAGACTCCCAGTCACGGATGTTTTTCAATGCAATTCATCAAAAGCCAACGGAATCATTGGGGGAATACCTCACGAGAGTAAGGACGGCGGCACAAGCAGCACATCCCAATGGAAACAATAATTTTGTGGAAGAATTAGTGATGGATAAATTCATTTTTGGGATAAATTCTCTCAAAGTAAGAGAAATGTTGATGGGAAGAGAATATCACACCGCCAACGAGGCCTTAAATGATGCCAAAAGACTGACCCTCGCTCAAGAAAGTTGTCAGCGAGAGGAAAGACACATAAGAGCACTCACTGAAGATAACGGGAGTGGTCGGCTGGAAGCCTGTATTTCCAAACTGAGTACGCAATTAGAAGCAATTGCGAGACCTAAATGCGATTATTGTAAAAAACCAGGCCACCATCGTGCTGAATGTAGAACCAGGATGAGAGATAGGTCGGATTTGAACCCAAGACTTCACAACAATAGAAACTATCAACAAACAAATTACCAACATCCCAATGATTATAGATCACCAAATTACCCACATCCAAATGATTATCAACGACAACCAAACCATCAACAGCCTCATAATTATGATCAAAGAACACAACCCAACAGAAACTTTCCCCAACAATCTTTTAACCAGCAGACAAACAGACAGTCGGGAAACGACAAAAGGGATGGGCGATTCCGGACCTCCAAACCCACCCCTTTTCAAATGAGAGGAGGCCAAACTCGCCAATAGATCCACCAAGTTATTTTCCCCAACCCCATCAGATCCAACAATATCCCTCCAATCAGAAACCACCCAAATTTACAAACCAAGCACACCCACAAAGCTCTCAACACGTTTGTAAAATTACCGCAATAAAATCCACAACGCACAAAACAAACGTACCTAACTACCTAGACAATATCACAACAGACAGCATTTACAAACAAGAAATAAGCCCAGTAAAAAAGGTAACTTTTAAAGAACCAAATTCTTCCTTACGACCACAAAAATTGGGCCATGAGCCCGATAGACAACAAGAAATTACAGAAGAGAGACCCCTTTCAAGCAGTATACACCCTAGCAACCCAACATACCAAAATCCACCATTATTATTAGAAAGCAATCATACAGAAGGGCCACCTGCCCTGATGGAAAAACAGATCACCATAGGTACGATATCTACCACCGTAGAAAGACCTAAACTGAACGCCCTTATTAATAGACAAAAAACACCCTATATTTTGGACACCGGGGCAGAAGTCAGCTTGATAAGAAGTGATGTTTTTGAGAATATCAAGGATGAACAGATTCACGAAGAACATTCACAAATCCAAATTATTGTGGCTTCAGGGCACAGGATGCTGGTCCAAGGAGAAGTAACCCTTCCCATCATAATAAACAACATAAACACACAACATAAATTCATCATAGTTCCAACGTTGTCTATGGAGTGCATCATCGGGCTTGATTTTTTGACAAAAAATAACTGCGACATAACCTTCAAAAGGGGCCTTGCTGAATTAACAGAAGGCACGCCCTCTCAACAACCATCTCCCTCCTTCGGTACAGACATGGAGAAGGAAATGGATAGATCACAAACCAAAGAAAGTCAAGCCGGCCATGATAATCCTACCTCACCGACGGTAGATGAGAATACAGAAGAGAAGATACAAGAAGATTCAGAGACTAGTTCACTGGAAGATATTTTCCCCTCAATAGAACAATTAGCGACTGACGTTAGCTCCTCAGACGAGTTTGATTACGAAACAGATGATGAAGGTTCTTCAGCAGAGGAAAATTGCCGCTTTAAAGAAACCGAAAGTGCGATGTTGATAGCAGACAGTCAAATGCGACCCACGGACATCGTACCTACGTGTAAAGACAAAATGTTACCCGAAGCAGAATTTGACGCTAAATTAATTTCTCCCCTCTACTTGCAACCTCATAGCGAAGTTATCGCCAACATTCAATCCATGCCGAAGTTAGGGCATGAAGATATTGTAATCGAAGGACGGCTACTCAAAGCTGGAAAGACGCCTGTGCTAGTGGCCAATTCCATACAACAAAACACACCACATTTAGTGTGTCGAATTATCAACCTAAGCGAACGCCCAGTAACTTTACATCCCAACGACAAACTAGGAGTAGCCCATGTCTGTCAGCAAGAGGAACAGCTCAAATCGGTGTGTCAACTTACACACCATCCCATGAGAAACTCTAAAGAGACGCCAAACCCCACCTGGATACAGGAGCTCAAGATAGAAGAAAGCCCCCTCTCCAGACAAGAGCGAAAGGAATTAGAAGATGTCTTATGGGAATATCAAGACGTTTTCTCTCAATTCGAAGCCGATCTAGGTACTACAGATGTTATTACCCATAATATTGACACAGGACAGACCACTCCAATCCGAATTCCACCTCGACGAATTCCTCCACATCGTAGGGCCATTGTACGAGAAATCATTGAAGACTTAGACTCAAGGGGAGTCATCAGAGAGTCGCAGAGTGCTTGGTCAGCACCCACAGTCTTGGTCGCCAAAGCAGACGGTACCCCAAGGATGTGTATTGACTACAGAAAACTAAATGATGCCACGAAGAAATCAGGGTACCCTATGGTGTTAATTGGTGAAGCCCTGGACAGTTTATCAGGAGCCAAATGGTTTTCCACCCTCGATATGAATAGCGGTTATCACCAAATTAAGATGGACCAAGCAGATATCGAGAAAACTGCGTTCAGCACTCCTTGGGGATTATATGAATGGACCAGAATGCCGTTTGGGTTGTCTAACGCCCCTGCCACCTTTCAACGGTTGATCAATACTGTTCTAAATGGATTGACATTTGATGTCTGTATGGCCTACTTGGATGATATAATCATCTACGGAGCGACATTTGCAGAACACCTACAAAGGATGAAACAAGTGTTCCAAAGATTGAGACAGGCCGGGTTAAAACTCAAACCGAGAAAATGCGACTTGCTTCGGAACGAATGCAAGTTCCTGGGATTCATTGTCGGGGAACAAGGGGTCAGCATCGACCCCAACAAAATCGCCCCAGTAACACACTGGCCTGAGCCTCGTAACAAAAAGGAGACACAGCGGTTCCTAGGACTAGCCACCTACTATAGAAGGTACATAAAAAATTTTGCAGAGATTGCAAGGCCCCTCCATAAACTCACCCACCAAGATACTGAATTTCTATGGACGGCAGAAACACAGACGGCCTTCGACGAACTAAAAGAGAAATTGACAACCGCGCCTCTCCTAGCCTACCCAGACTTCAAACCAGAGGCGGCGCCATTTACCCTCGACTGTGATGCTAGCAATTTTATGGTCGGCGCCGTCCTCTCCCAAAAACAAGTGGGGATGGACCGAGTGATCTGCTATGGATCTCGATGTTTGAACGAAGCCGAAAGGAATTATTGCACCACTAGGAAGGAATTATTGGCCCTGATAACCTATCTCCGAAAATTCAGGGCCTACCTACTGGGAAAGCCGTTCCATGTCCGGACAGATCATGCCAGTCTCAAGTGGATAAATAATTTCCAAGCCCGTACTGGGCAGCTGGCCCGTTGGCAGGAAGAGCTGTCTGCTTTTCAGTTTACAATAGAGCACCGCCCTGGCTTGAAACACAACAATGCCGACTCATTGAGCAGAGGACCGCGAAAACATCATGTAGATTGCCCCACGTGTTGTCCTGTGCCAAGCCAACGGAAGATAGAGCCTCCGGAGCCGTACGGAAATGAAAGAGCTTACAACACCATTCAAATCTCCGTCGATCCAATTGATTTATCCTTGGCAAATATCTATAGAGAACAACGCCACGACGAAGATTTGCAGTGGGCTCTAGATCATCTGGTAGAAGAAACTCATCCTGAGAAGGAAGAGCTCAACAGAGAGAACACTAGAAGACCACAACTTTATCGCCAGTGGAAACATTTAATGGTAAAGGAAGGCATCTTGTACAGAAGATTACAAGGAGAGGAGGTCGCCGTGGTAATGCCGCCCACCTTATTGAAGCCACTATTCCACGCCTTCCACGACAGTCCAATGGGTGGACATTGGGCTGCACCACGAATGGAACGAGAAATTCGTAAAAAATACTGGTGGCCAAATATTTCCCAAGATATTTTCAACTATGTCCAAAGTTGTCCAATCGGCGCACAATGTCTTCCTCCATACCCTAGCAAACGAGCGCCAATGATCTCGTTGCGTACTGAACGCCCAAGCCAAAAAGTAGCAATGGACATTGTAGGTCCTATCCTCCCTTCCCGAGCAGGAAACAAATATATCCTGGTCATGATTGACTTGTTCACCAAGTTCGCTGAAGCGATTCCCCTACAGGTAACAGATGCTGTCACAATCGCGAGGACTTTTGTGGAAACTTGGGTATGCAGATATGGCACCCCAGAGTCCATACATACAGATCAAGGAACTAACTTCATGAGTGAAGTCATGAAGTTGGTCTGCAATCTTCTAGCCATAGAACAGTCCAGGACTACCGCCTATCACCCAGAGGGAAACGGAGCCTCGGAACGTTTAAATCGAACAATTAAGACTCTGCTTACGAAATATTTGGACCGGGATGACAGATTGTGGGATGAAAAGTTGCCCCTAATCTTACTGGCTTATCGAGCTGCTACCCATCACACTACGGGATATTCTCCTTTTTTTGTCACATTTGGTCGAGAAATGAGGAGACCAACCGACTCATATTTAGCTCAAGAATTAGAAATGAAGTCAGCTCCTCTGCCAGGATATCTTACCCAGCTACAGACCAACTTGGTTGAACTAAATACAGACATCATACAGAAGTCCCATAACCAACAGGATCGGACACGACGCCAATATGACAAGAAATCCAAACCAGTAGACTTAAGAGTGGGTGAGTTGGTTTGGGTGAGCAAACCGGTCCCAGATGCGGGGGCGATTCCGAAATTCAGCCGGCCATGGGAAGGTCCATATAGAATCTCAGAAAAACTGAGCCCAGTGACTTTCAAAGTCAAACCCATAAAGATAGGAACCAGGAAGAAGACTCAAATCGTCCATGCCAATCGTTTGAAGAAATACTTGGCCGCCTCATACCCTCGGATAAGCAAACATGCCACCGAGCACCAAAAAAGATTTTTTAATTACCCTAGACCCCAGGTTTCCCCTTCAGCCCCTGGGCAAACTGACCTCGATGAATCCCCTTCGTCGCCACCGGTTCCCCCAGTTGCGGCAGAAGTGACTCTGGCAAGCAGATGGGAACCCTATAACTGCCGAAGACCCTAGTTTAGACGCAGACCCCTTGCCCTCGCTTGACCATATTGACTTATAACCTAGAGAAACGTCCAAATTGTCTGAAGACTCTAAAAGCTGTACTCAGGTCCAAACTATATGAAGACATTAAAAGCTATATAATTAGGGGTGCTTGCAAAAAACCAAATAAGACGAGAAATTGGAGGTAAGGAAAGGGGTGAGCAGAGGAAATGAGGAAAGTGACAAAAGGAAAGAAAAAATTAAAGGACGATTTCTCAGAAGAAAATAATATACAAAATGGTATCAAGGAAATAGGAAATTGAAATTCATTTAAGAACTTCTTGACTCCTAAAATTCTAAACTTTTGCGAATCCCTACAAAAATTAAGAAAAGATTCATAAGAGTAAACCGTTATGACAAAACAAGATGACTAAAAAAATTTTAAATTAGCATAAAGGGTGGACAACAAAGAAATTATTCAAGAAATCTAGAGAAAATTATAACGAACATTTAAAATTTAAAGGTTGAGTCCACCAAAAGAAAAAATTGAATCAACAAATTAATAAAAAACTATCCAATCCGCAAAATTTCGTTATTAAAGAAAGTCGTTTAAGACCATCAGGAAATCTTCTTAGAGAATTGAAAGAATAAACTAGCATAAAGGGTGGACAACAAAGAAATTATTCAAGAAATCTAGAAATTTTATAGCAAACTTTTAAAACTTAAGGTTAGTGCTGATTTAATGAGAATTTTTGACAGACAAATTAATGAAACAATCGATTAGCGGAACGTCAATATTTTATTCATCAAATATCAAAACTGAATAACAAGCAGTCTAAGATCCGATATGCAAAAGATGAAAGAAATTGTTTAAGTCATTAGAAAACTTTTAGCCTAAACGAAAATAAAATTTTTGTAGGCGTACCGAAAACTATGACAGTATTCGCGAAAATACGAGAGTAGGATGAATAAGTAGTAGAATAATCGTCATGATTACGAAATTCTCATCGTAAAATTTAAATTGATCAAAATAAAATCAACTCGATTAGATCAAGTAGTAACGATTACAGTCTAATTGAAAGGTCCCAGTTATAGTAAATAGGGGTGAATCCAAAAGGGATTGCTAACAAACAATTTACAGAAATTCAAAAGATAGAATCCGAAAGGGATAAATTTTATCTCGAGGAAAAGAGGAAGGCCGCTATATTTTGTCAAATTCAATCCAGTAAGAAATTTATAAAATAAAATACGGAGAAGCCAAAAATTAATGGCACCCATCTTTTAGAAAAAATTTAAAATATAACAGAGAAATTAAATGAAAAACGTTGTATTCTCACACCCACATAGAATTTAGGAAATTGGAATAATTACATAAGAATTCAAATTTATTCACTATTAAACATTTATCCATTATTTAAAAATTAATTTTAGAAGAGACAAAATGGAAAATATTATATTATCCTACCTACGCAGAATTGAAGAAATTCAATTTATTATGCCAGAAATCAAATTTATTCAATATTAAAATTTAAAGTACCTACCTACCACTGGAAAATTAATTTAGCATTGTCAGATCTGCATAGAATATAAAAATTTTTTATTTCATTATGTCAGAAATAAATTTACCTAATATCATTTAGACTTACAATGATATTTTTAAGTTATTGATTCAACGAGGATTGAATATAGGAAAACTGACAAAAAACTTTCAACTCAGCCAAAAAGACTATTATCCCCGTCATCAGATATTGCAAGTAATAACGGTAAATCATCCGTATAGATATTCCACGTTTATTGATAAGTAGGTACTTCTAAAATTTTAACATCATTCGCAAAATTACCGTAGTAATATCAGTAAGTAGTGAATAATAATCACGATTGATTAAGGAGTGCTGTATAAAATCCTTATCGTAGATATTAAATTAACCGCAACAATAAATTGACTAAATCGGTTGTTGACCATGATAGTGATTAAAATTCCCCAGCAATAATAAGTAGGAGATAACAGAAGTTCGAAATATTTGGAAGAATAACTCTTAGCTAAATGAAAAAAAGGAGGGCATTTCGACTATTCTTAATTTAACCTCATACATAATTTATAAATTATATATATAGATGCAAAATAATTAGCACTACACATTATTTAAAATTAAATTTTAAAATTCAAAAGATAAATAAAAGATAGTAGTGTCTAGATAGAATTAAAAGGATTATAATTAATTATGCAAGCAATCAAATTTACTGAATTTTAAAATATAAAACCCAAAATTTTAATTAATTATGTAAGGAATAAGAATTATCGGATATCATCTAGACTTAAAATAACATTTTAACGTTATTGATTTAACGAAGCATTGAATCTAGGGAAAATGGCCAACTATCCACAAAGCAAAAGGACCCTTATCTCATGTATTAGACATCGTAAACTAAACAAAAAACCAGCAAACTGAAAATTATATAATTATCCAGCCAAAACTAGATCGAACTGATAACTCAGTATTTAGTCAACCTCGTTGCGAAACGCCTGAGGGTCAAATATGAACAGCCATAATCAACCGACAGAAGTCGTTCTAAAATCTAAATTTCCGACGGGCTGGCTAAATGCCATAAACTTTATAATCGTTCCAACGGCTGGGATGCACCAGTACCATCGAATACAGATAACATTGCCTAAAGAAATCAGATCTTGTTAGATAAAATTTACATTTTTAAAATTGATAAGTAAACAAACAATCTCGACGGGTAAGTAGGCTGACTGATGGCTAATCAAATCCTTGTTGAGAAATGTAAATAAATGAAAAATCGGTTCATTCAACAATTATCAATTCATTAATAATAAAATTTCAAACATAATTTTTTTTATAAATATTTTAACGTCAAACAAACTCATTTGGTAAGAATTATAGTCTATCTAGATAGAATATTTTTTTTTGGTCATTCGTGAGTAATATGAGAGTAGTGGACGATAAAAAGTACCTACCATTGAATTAAAAATTACGAAATTTCTAGCTAAAATAACCCTCAGAAAAAGTATAGTAGACCGTAATATTAAATGCATAGAGTTCAGTCTAATAACCATCTCTTAACAAGTCGACCTCTCTAGAAACAAGATTATATTCAGTAAGGACTATTTACCTTAATAAGAAGTCAGATTAAACCAGTGTCAAAACTTTCCTTTTATTTAGAAGTAGCCTTTTTTACTACGTCCAAAAATGTATAATTAACAAAGAAGGCGATTACAAACGATTTGAAAATTAATTATTGAATTAATGAAAAATTTAGTACCTAGATGAAGATAAGCTACTAGAAAAATCAATAAATTGACAGACTATCAGATTTCCAGAGAATTCACAAAGACTTTAGAAGAATTGACCTGAGAAAAAATGTTCTTAATGACAGAAAGTGGTGTCGACAAGAAAAGAAAGATACCCTCTTCAGAATTTAACCATGTGATCAAAAGGAACTTCGGACTTGAAGAATTTCTTAGTCATACGACATGTCAATTTAACGGTATCTGTATTTTCTTGGCTACAATTTCAACAAAAATGTTTAGTTAAGAAAAATACACTAAATCGTAGAAATGAGACTAAAATGGCTAGTCCTATCGTTAATTATCTTTACATCGAATGGTAAATTAACTAACACAGAAATCGACAATAATCGTTTACTAGATGAAGGTACATTTGGAATACCGAGGATAAGGCGAAAGTACCGTTAGGAAAAACTAAACTATGACGAAATACTGAGAAATCGTCCGAGAAAGAACTAAAATAGAACACCCTAGAGAGAGAACTTGCACAATTCTAACGGAGAAGCCTGCGGCCTGTTAGGTATCTGGTCGTAAAGGCGATAAGACTAGTGAAATCTTATATTAGATATATTACCCTTTCAGCCTGTGACTCGACAATCGGACTCAATTGCTAGGCCCACCCTAAATCGGGTCTTTAGGATAAAAAGACATGAAATTATATTTTCTCGTCACGATTTTAGGAGTTTTAGTCACCAATGGGCGATGTGAAAAAATAAAAAATGTCCCTGCGTTAGAACCGAGGTCTCAGGAGGGTTGGTTAATTCTGGGCATTCTAATCACAGCTATATTATTGGGAATATGGAACGAAATTGATAAAGGAGTGAGAAAGTTAAACAAAAGGAAATATTTAAACTCTCGGCGAGTTAGAACCAAGGCCAGGAAGGTGGAAGCAGCTGACTACGGGACTCATCAAAAAGCACCACATGCTCTAGGCCGATCAACATTGTTAGCTCAGCTGTTTGGAATATACGAAAATCTACCGAATTATTCAGGTTTAATTTTGTTATGCCTCCTACCACATTGTGAAAGCACCCTAGTGGTACCCAGAGGAACACCCTTTGTTTCTGACATCTCCGATGTGACCTTTCATAAACTTACCCTAAATTTAGATCTGCCTACACCAACAAAACCCAATAGGTTTCACGAATTAAATTTCACTGCCGATGCTGATCATCTAACAGTAATCTCAAGGGAGGACCAAGCCGAATGTTTCTTTCTACAAGGCTTGATTTCATTCGGCCCCCGACCACCAACCAGGGATCCCGCTAACGTAGTTACCTCGTCACTGGGAGAAGTCCCCATAGTCATTCAAAATTTTCATGACAGGCACACTTGGTCATATTGTGTAAAGAACTTAACCAGATTTTTGGACATGTTATCCCCAAACAATTCAGAGACAGTTACCCCCATAAATCAGACAGTAAACGGCGAAGTTTTCTTTTGCCTACCAGCTCAACAGAGAGAAAATGAAATAGATAATAGTCGTTTTAGGGACGACGATGAGATCCATTTGTACTTCTGCCAACGCCACGACTTGCAAATCAATTATCAGGATGGAAAGACATTCGTTATACAAAATTTTATTCATAACAAAACATGGACGGAAGCTCTGTTGTCGTCTCAAGGTATAGAAGTAAAAGAACGCTTAATAGACTGTAGAACCCAGAGGTGTTTAGTGAATCCAGTAGAAAGTAGTAGTAGTTCCAGGAAAAAATTTCATCGACAGAAACGAGATGTCCACTGTGCCGCCACTATACTATACGCATATTGCAAGGACGCCGTCAGATACTCCGAAATAGATGGTTTAATAGAGGAATTTCTGAGGGAAAACGATAAAAAACCAAACCAGGAAATCCAAGAACAAACCATAAGAATGACGGATCTAATCAATAAGGCATCAGAACGCCACATGGACCTAGAAACAAAATTCTCTGGGATGGTGGATAACCTCCAACTCAGTACAGAATCACAGGACAATTCCACCTTTCAATTAAAATTAAACTCCGTCCTGATGGACGAAAAGACAACGTTAGAATTCAAGATGGTAAACAGCCGACTAAAATCAATCGAGGTCCTCAGACAACATCGTGCCTACTACGAACTATTCTTTGCTGCCATCAAATGTTTAGGGCAAAGTTGTCAAGATTTACATGACCAACTTAGTACCATCGACTCTGAGTTAGCTTTTCTAAGGATGGCCCAATACCCTGTCAGTTTCCGAGTAATCCCCTCTAGAGATTTAACCATCGTATACAGCAAGCCTGCGAAATACACGAGTAAATGGATATTTCTCCCCTATCAACCACCTATTTCAATAGCAACGGACTGTCAGGATGGGAGATGCAACCAGTGTATTCATCAAGAGGCTAGCGCGGTAAGTCTGGACTATACAAAACAGATTCAAGATATTCAAGGAATTCAAGTAGCACAAATTACTCCGTTCCCCATCTCAAAATGTATCGATAAACACCAACCAAGCTTCCAAATCATACAGATAGGAACCAATTGCGTTAACATAACAATAGACGAGACCTTTTCTGTATCGTGTCCTTCTATTCAGGGTTTTGGAGAAAGAATGACGAGATCCTTTGCCTCCGGATGGCCCACTACCATTGAATGGAAGGCCCACAACAATCCGACGCTGGAATTATCAGTCCACATAAATCACAGATGGAAAATGATCAATGTCAGAAAGAATAAATTAATGAAATTAAAATCTCTGCAGGCGCCAATTTCGGCTTCCACCAACTCCGATGAAGCTATGGCAAACTCAAAGAACCCGTGCAAGTTTTGGCAACGTGTCTTTGTCGTGTTATTGATAGTATATAGTCTTTTCACCCTCACGCAACTAATAATTAGACGGATAACCGCCGCCGCTGGGAGATCAATTGGTCGCCGATCACAGGAGCCAGATGTTGAGGCGCTACTCACGAACGAAAGATCGGGTCTCCATGGCAAAGCCCTGTACCAGGTCAAATTATCTAACGGGGCGGAGGTTACTATAACCACCCACCACTCCGACAGTTGGAAATGGAGCGAGCGGGCCGGTCTATTTATATTAAACACTAGTGAAGGCATTGTAGAAACACGAATAATACGGATGGAATTACAGAGCGAAGGTCCTTGTGGGTGCCTAAAATTTGGGTTAATTGAAGTCAATACTAGCCAATCCAGCGCATTTTCTACGGGGATACCGATGATTACTTTCTCGGAGGAAGTAGAAACTTCATAGAGAAATAGATATCTACAAAATCCTCGCTAATCTCACCTCCAAACATCAATAGTTCCCCTCCCACTAATTAGCAAAAAATACCCCGATCTTACATCGTATATTGTGGGGTCACTGCCTTTTTATAAGCTATTTATGTCTATTGTATCTATATTAAATTCACAAGGGACGTATTATCTACCCCCTTTTGAATTTTGGGTATCCAACTAAATTGGGGACTCGAATTTCGCCTTCCGGCCCTATCTCGAACGTCAGACAGAACGTCATGGCCCGGTATAATAACAAATCGTGATGGGTCGAAGACCTAGATTTTGAATTAACAGCTAGCTTCCAGCAGCTAAAATGAAGAAATTATCTTCCGCCCGCCGATTTAGTAAAAATGCTTGGCCAGACAATTGTCTCCCCCCTCCCCTTTTTTTTTTTTTTATTAGCGAAAATCCCCAGCCGACATTATGGCTACCACTAAACTCCACCCTCTAGAGTCCAATTCCTTTTAAGACAAGATCGGGTGGGAAGGCAATACTTTATGCTGGGCAACCCAATAGTTAGGGACATACCCTTTGGTATAAATGAATGCGTGAAACATTATAAAAAGAGAAGGCAGTAACCCACGTTATTAAAAAACCTATTTAACTAAAATTTATTGTATCTGGTTAATACAAATCCTATTCTCTTTTGATCCCCAATTTTAGGTCCCAGGGCCTTCAGTTATAATCGGAACGACCCAAGCTCCTGTCGAAATACATACCCACCCTTACACATACGTCTAAATTAAAACCTCGAGTTTATACCGGAAACTGAACGTGATGAAACTAATTTTCTATTTTTTTATGGTCATGTTTTATGTAGCTAATGCGAAAATTATCAATAAGACACCTTCTCAAAATACGCCATCCCGCGATTGGGTAGGTATGGGGGCCGTGTTAACCGCTGCGGCCACTGGACTAGCTAGTTTGACGTCACCGGGTATGAAACGAAGAAATAAAAAACGTTATCAAAATTTCAAGAGAAAGCTTAGGGGAGAAAAGAAATTTGGTCATTTTACAAATGCTGCAGATGGAAATTTCTGTCGCTGTGGAAGTGAGCATGCCGAGAAACTACACGCTTTAGGAGAACCACACTCGGTAGTCCAAGTTTTTGGAAGTGTGGGACATTCCCATGATCACAAATGCCTCCTTCTGTTATGTTTGTTACCAAATTGTGGGGGAGAACTCATAATTCCAGCCGTCACTCCATTAATATCAGACGTACCTAACTTAACCCTCAATAGGCTGACCATAGAACTAAAATCACCGTCATTACAGAAATTGAACCTTCTACATCAAATGAACTTCACGAGTGATGTAGATGAAGTAGTTTTGCTGTCCAGTAACGATACCTCAAATTGCACCTTCTTGAAACATCAAAATCCCACCAGAAATTCGACAGGCCTATTACAACACACAAGTCAGAGTCAAAAAGTGGTCTTAAAAAATATCTATCCTATCATCAGTTGGTCTCTATGTGTAAAAGAAATAAAATATTTCCAGGAGATTATTCCGACAGAAATCTCCTCTCGACCAGTAGCCCAACTACGGTCAGTAGACGGAAAACGGTTTTATTGTCTCCCAGACAATTTGGCACAATTACACTATCAATACCAAAGTTTTCCAGGAAATCTTATTCAGCCATACTTCTGTCCAGGCTTCGATTTAGAAGTTAGATATACAGATGGACAAAATTTTATAATCAACAACATCTTTTCTAATCAGACATGGGTACAATTGTTGATTCAGTCGCAAGGCATTGAAATCAAGGATTCTTTAGAAAATTGTGTCACACGAAGATGTTTAGTGGCTCATGCTGACAAACCAAGAAAGTCGAGCCATGGCAGAACTAAGAGAGGTGTGAACTGTGGCGGATTTTTGTTCTGGATGTACTGCCGGAGTGCCATGGCTCAGGACGACGTAGAGACAATTACAAAAAAGTTCGTAGCAAAGAGTAGTAAGATAATGTCCCGTGCCATGAATACAACACACGAACAAATCATAAAAGTAGCTGATATGGTTTCGAAGGTACAAAAGGACGCCTTAAAAGCCGAAGAAAGGCTTACACAAAAGATTAATGAAGAGTTGGAAAAGGTAATGGTTGAGTTCGAAGAACAACGACTAGAAGATCGAATTTTGACGGCTCGTTTTGCAGCAAAATTCACGTCTCAAGAAATTAAACAAGGGCTGACAGCTGCGATTTTGGCTGCTCGTATGCAAGCTGTGGACTTGGTGAATCAATATAGGTTTAATCATGAATTGTTATTTGCTGCCATAAAATGTATGGAACGAGACTGCACAGAATTAAAAATGCAATTGAGTACCGTAGATTTAGAGCTGGTCACCTTATACAGAGCAAATTATCCCATCCAAATCGATGTTCATATAGGAGAAAGGTTGACCATCTTATATACCAAACCTACCAAGTATACCGTGAAATTCGTAGCTCTCCCCTATCAACCATACCTCTCAATAGCCAGTGGATGTTTGGGACCTAAATGTGCGAGTTGCTTGCGACAAGAAGCACAATCTATTAAAATAGACTACACAAAAAATATTTTGGATTTACAAGGAATCGATTCTGCACAAATAACGCCATTCAACATCTCCGCATGCATACACAGACAACAGCCAGAATTTCAAATCATTCAACTGGGCCACAGATGTTTAAATGTGACCATCCAACAAGTTTATCCCACAGACTGTCCTGAGAGTACGTCTGTTGGCCAGGGCTTGGTAAAAGTTTTTAGTACTAGTTGGACACCCGTTCTGAAATGGAACACTGATTCTAGGCCTCAACTTAAACTTTTCATTCACATCGATCAAATATGGCGACAGATCGATATACACAAAACTGAATATATGAAGTTGGCTATTCAAGATAACTTAGACCAAACCTTGAACAATATGGACACAGCCTTAGAAAATTTAGATGACCAAGAGGTTATTTTAGACCAGAAGGATGGAGAAGTAAGAATCATTGCAATAACGGCGCTAGTCCTATCGGTCATAACGACCATCTTGTTTATGTCACAATGCATATACATCCATAAAAAGAAAACCCCTAAGGTAGAGTTTCGCCGTACTAACAATACAAAAACTGTTAGAGTAACTGGACCGACTCCCCTACATAAAAAGGTGACGTTTTTGGCAACGTTAGAAATTAATAGGAAAATAAAATTGATAGCTCACCAAGAGGAAGGCTGGTTTTGGAGTCAGGAATTAAATGAAAAATTTTCGCTGCACACCCCAGATAATTTAGTAAAGACAAATTTGATTAATATGGAAACGATGGGAGAAGAGCCGTGTAACTGTTTGAGCTTGGGACTGTTTGAACTTTTGGCAAATGAATATTTAGACCTCCCGTTAATGCCAAACCACTCGCTGATCAGAAACCCCTAGAAATTTGGAAAATTTTCTTCTTGCCGCATAGACAAATAAATTTAGTTATAATCTTACAATTTCTAGACAAAAATTCTTAGCATACTCATTCTAAAGTCAGTGGTGTAGGAGACATTGTAAATTAGATTAAATTAGTTAGAATTTATCGTTGAGGTAGATAATAAAATCTTATAGATATAATAATCCTAAGAAATAGCCGTTTTAAAAATTAAGTTATACAGTTGTTAATAATTTAAATGTGGGCTAACAGTCGGAAGGACAGAGAAGCAATACGTCACTTGTCAAGCGTTTCCAGACGAAACAAAGACCCAGCTACCACAAGCAACCGACAGATGTTAATTTCAAGTATCAACACAACTTCGTTCAACAGAGACGAACTTCCTAACAGTAAGCAACGATTCTCCTTACAGACTAACCCATAGGTAGTTTTCCTATGTACAATTTATGTATATATTCAACTCGTATTCATACGTAACCTATGTCATTGTACCTTCTGACGAAAAAACACTTTGGAATAAGCCAAATTTATGTATTTACTGAGTAATTTTATGTATAAAGCTGGTAGAAAGCAGCCATTAAAGGGAACGATTAAAGCCCTTATGTAATTCTTTAGTCAAATTGTTTATCTAGTGGAATGAGTGAACTTCGAACTCATCAAGTTGACAGATGCGGAAAATGTTAAGTAGTTTAACGGTCGGATGAGCATTTTTAGCTATTCATCAAAGAATTGAAGGATAGATGACGTAAGATTAGTAGCTAGCACAGAAGATTTTATGGCCAAATTTAGTCAGTCAGCTTTCCACCATGCACACAAAATGGCGGATTAGTTGGAAAAGTCAAATTGTAGAAGTCGGTTAAGCATGTTTATCACAGATGATGGATCAGAGTTATGTAATATTGGGATGAATAATATTGGTGACTTCCCTTAATTAGCTAACTTGAAGAGGTAGAATCCTTGTTTTTGAGCAGACGTCAGGGTGACCGAGAAACGTCTAGCATCGTCTCGGGTAGGCAGGGCATCTGCGGGTCAGGAATCTGTAGGCCGGGGGGGGGGTTTAGTAGGGACTTTTGGACAAGAAAAGAAAAATACAAAATAAATTAACATCGATAAGAAAACATTAGGAATATTCTAAACAAAGAATCAAATTTTAGAAATAGTTATCTATTAAAATTGTCAGTTATATAAAAATTTAATTAATGAATAATTTAAAAGGATTATCTTCTCCGAAGATACAAAATCAGCAAAACCTATCTAATATATATAAAACACACGATTTAGAATTAGTTATAAAGAAAAAGGATTTATCTAATAAAATAATTAAATGACAAAATTTTATTCCTTAGGTTCTATTAATAACTAAATAACGATCCGCAATTTTATTCCTAACAACCGTTTTAAAGGAATTGTAAACCAAAACCTCATCTAATAAAGTAATTAATGACAAAATTTATTTTCTAAGATCCTATTAGTAAAAATTAGTAAAATTTATTTCCCTAGGTTTATTAGCAAATAGGTTCTAACAAACGTTATACTAAGGTTTTAAAACAGAAAATACCTAATAAAATTAGTAAACAAATTTCAGAAAAAATATTATTTACTTAAGAATTATAAATAAAATAAAACCACACCTTTAATTTACCTAACCTATCGTTATACTAAGGTATTAAAACGGAAAATATTTACATAAAATTAGTAACCAAATTTCAGGAAAAATATTATTTCTTAAGAATTATAAATAAAATAAAAACACACATATAATTTACGTGACCTATTGGTTATACTAAGGTTTTAAACCAGAAATATCTAATAAAATCAGTAAACAAATTTCAGAGAAAAATATTATTTTCTTAAGGAACTATAAATAAATGAAACATACCATTAATTCCCAGAGCATATTGTTAATAATAAGTATCAAACCGAAAATTTAGACTGTTCGATGAAATTTAGGAAAGCATTATTCTAACCTAGGTACGATAGAAAATAAAACGCACATTTAGTTTCCACGCAATGGATTAATTTGTCAGGTAGCCTTAGGAATTAAATATACTCTCATTTTGATTTTATGTAACCAAGCATTGCTAATCATGGTTAGACAAGAAGCCTTCTATCATATTCTAAAAGCCAAAATTGATATACCTACACATTCTGATTTTACATAGAAACTAATTCCTAGTAGTCGCAAATCATAAACAGTCTGAAATTTAGTTTTAAAGAAGGACCATTAACATATAATTACTTACATAAATTTAGTAGAAATAATAAATTAAAGATCTATAGGTATATACCATTCAGAATTATAAACCTATGTTTAGACGGAAAATTCTTACCAACCGGACCAACTAGACCATAGAAAACGTCCCCGCCAAACGATACACTGTAGTTGTAGTAAATCATAGTCGAATTAATGAAAGAATAGTACAGATAGTCCGAATTTGCATTGTACTGAAGTAGATAGTGGTGATAAATGTTTTACACTGTCCTCGTCGTAATGTTAGTTGAATGTTCAGAAGAACGAGTATGGGGAAATGGAATTGTATTATGTTGTATTCAGTAGACCGTAGTAAAAGTTATTGTATTTATGCACTTTTCGAATAATTCTTGAAGTTGACTAGCAAAGTTAAGATTATTGCAAAAGTTCTAGCAGCCATGAGAAAAGATTCGTCTATCCACACCGGCTAAACCAAATTTTGTGAATGAAAGAAAATCGAGTGCTTGCATTCAACCAATATCCATCGCAAAGGCGATGGACCAATCGTAGCAGGCGATAGAATCTAAAATTAGGTGATAGGCAAATTCTCCACAATAGTCAATAAATGCGATATCTGCAGATAACTCTGAATATATCTATTGCTTATAATGAACTTTTAGACATTGAGCCGATAAATAAGTACAAATGCCATGTGTATATGTATTGGTTTTAGTATTATATTGGCATATTATATATAAATGAACTTTTAGGCATTGAGCCGATAAATAAGTACAAATGCCATGTGTATATGTATTGGTTTTAGTATCCTATTGGCATATTATATAATTGAACATTTACAAACCATAGTGTATTGATATAGTTTTCTTTGTATAGTGTATGTCATTTTCTTATATTTTTTTGGATAACGATATCTACCAAGATCATTGACAGTATGTTATCAATATTGACCCAACTTGACTTGTGTTATCACTTGTCATTAATTCCAAGTCTATGACTGGAAATTGCTTTTAATCAATACGTAAAGACTCCTCATTTATATGTTTAGTATAAAACAATACTCTAAAAAGTTAGTACTTATGTTACAAAGTATCATTTTTGGTTTACAATTAAAGGTTTGGTATAGCTTAACGTACTGACCTGTTTATTTTACAAGTTTATTTTACAAATATTTTGAGTATTGTACCACTACTATTAATAGTATATAATAATGAATCTGTATACTTGTATAAATGATGATAATTCTTACAGGAATAAAAAACGATCTGGGTGGAATTTGGCTGCTTGCGTTGCCATTCGGACCTCTCCATACATTTCATGCACACTCAACACCATCTCTTAGGAACCCGGAGGGCTCCCTTTTCAGTGGGGGGCTGTGTAATAGATACAACTATTATATTTATTTAGTTTAGCTAAAGACGGGCTATATTTTTATTAAAAGTTAAAATATGTCGTCTAAGGGTGTAATGGCTTTTA
>JAUYWI010132749.1:0-20379 GCA_034780595.1 Parotoplana pacifica | reverse complement strand
AACCCATCACTGTTCTTGCTGACTTCACAAGATGCTGATTTGTTACGACATTGATGAACCAATCATTGTCGTACTTATGGTTCCACACAGTTTCCTTGACCACATCTTTGAATAAACTAAACTGCCTGGCAGCTAGACGCACATCCCAATCGAGATCTACATCATCAGGCAAATGTTCCGATGCTAAAAGGAATAGACGCTTGATGTAGTCCACTCCGAAAATCTCTAGACCACCTGCGTCATGAAGCCAAATACGACCATTCATCCTTGAACCTTCCATATAGCCGAGAATTTGAGGACCATCAAATACAGAGAACACCTTTGTGGCAGTCATTGTTGCCCTTTCAATCCGGCTGGTAAATGAGGAAATAAGGTCAGTTATAAGGGCATCTCTGTCCCTCACAACATCCTCTTCGTCTCTGGCAGTCCATTCAAAGCGTTTTGCACCTGCTGCAATGCCGTGATCAGCCATAACAACCCAACCCTCCAGAAGAGTGACCCCTTTGATTAAGCCGTTGGGATGCAGCTGTGGCATACATTCCTGTAAGTACATAAGAATAGTGTGTAATGTATTAGAACATTCATAATATATAAGATGAAACAAAGTGCAACACAATATTATATGGTAGGTATTTGACTTATTACAGACAGGACTAATATATGTCTCGGATAATAATCTTCACCGACTTGTGAAAAAGTCAATACATAATCTTGAAATATTTTAAACTTAAATTAACTTCACATTAAATTTTATCATTATTTGTTCAAAAAATGAAATATCTATCTATGGCAATATTGACAAAAAATCGTTGGTATCTTACATGTAAATATATCCATTTCCTTACCTGTAGTTGGGGAAGTGTCGATAAATCGCCATTCAAAGCATGTTCTAAAAAGGCTCGCACTTTTGTCCACCACATCAGTGTGCTCAGGGACTGGCACTTTAACATCAGAAGGCGAATAGGGTCCAATATATCGAGAAATGCAAGTAGATCGTACACAAAATCCCAGCCTTGTACTTTAAACTGAAGCTCTTCATTGTCTTTAAGGTGGGGGTTGAGCTCGTGAAATGCCTCAATATAAACTTTGTAACTCGTGGCAATCTTCTTCCACTGTTCATACGCAGAACTTGTGAATACGCAAAACAATATATTAGTTGCTGAAACAGAAAATGGCTCTATGATTTCAACTTTTTTTAAAAGTGTGTCTGTCCACCTAAAAAGATTCCATATGAAACACAGCTAGCCAACTTACCACTGTGCAGCAAAAGAAACTGGTGTTCTGACAGGTAAGTTCAACTCTTCTGAAAGAAGGCCAATAAAGGCAAAGCCTTTGCCATGACCCAATTGCTGGTGAAAAATATTACAACAGTCAATGAAGCAACTAAAGAGGGCACTCGAATTGACGGATTTGTCACGAACGTCAAGAACAGCAAGATTCAGGAGATGCGATTGGTCCCAGTTGATGGGCAAAACAAGCTCAGGTTCATTAAACTGGTCACCTGTGAAATGTAGTCGCTCGAACAACATATCTCCAAAATCTCTAGCTTGGTAAGGACCATCTGCGGACACACCAGTCAGCTGCTTCAAGGAGTCCTGACCAAGTGCTTTTGTAATGCTGTTCAGCATCTGCTCAGCACTGCAACTGGCAGAGGTTCCTTCAACTGCCTGATAAACAGCAGTTGCACCAGTAGGAATGGCCACAGGAACTCCTTGAAATCTGGCCACAACCATAGTCGCCTGGTTTGTTGTTCCTGAGGGAGTAGCCTTATCACATGTAGCCCAGAAGTGCGGGGGAAAACTGGTGGAAGCAAGTGGACTAGAAATCCACTGCTGTGATCTTCTGTCCAAGATTACCTCTAGACACAGAAGCATATCATTAACTATGTTCCTACAATATATGTAATATAAACAAATAAATATAATAATAAGACAATTACAATAAATTATTTTTAGGAACAACAATAACCAAGCAAAATTTAACTCTATTTTTTAAATAATATTCAAAAGTCACTAGAGAGTAAAGCATAAAATGCAACTGTAGCGCAAAATAACACGGGGAAGTTCTAACGCTGCCCCCATAGAGTTCAACATTATAAAGTCACTGTGAGACAAGTTTATATACCTAATAAATGTGTTCTCAAAACTAAGAACGTAATTAGCACAGTGATTAGCACAGTTGGATTATTGTTTAAATAAATATTGAAATGGAATATAATATCAGATTCAAATCTATTACATCTCTAGGACTGGTGCAGCTAAATCTGGTAGGTAAGTTTATTTCTGTACCTTGCGCACATACATTACCTTGTATTGCACCAGTATGTAAGTAAAATAAGGGATTTAAGTAGTCTTCTGCGCCAAAATATGTGTCCATACAAATTTCGGCACAGCGTAGCTGCACCGAATATCTTTACTTTGGGCCGCATGGAATGAAAAATGGGGTACATGGTGGCCTTTCTAATACTGTAAAGAAGAATATTGATAAAAATCAGCCAATTTTATTGTATTTATTATAAACGAATTTGCTTTGAGGAGAATTTAGTTGGAATAACTTCTTTCATTGGAAGTTGATTCACTACTAAATTTATGCAGGATATGCACTACAATTATGTATATAATTGTAAGATAATATTTCAATAGCAATTAATTACATTGTATTAATTTTATCCATTATGGGGAAACTAAAGGACATTAATAATATAGCTAAAGTTTATAATTTATCATATTTAGAATCAGTAAAGACTCAAAAAGAAGTATCCAATTTGTGTGGAACAACAAATGGTTAGTCACATTAAGTCCAACTTTTCTTTTGATATTAGAAATCCAAGAAATTTAAACAATGTGGTCATAAGGCCAAATTCATTGATAGTGCTAAGCATTTTCTTGTGACTGAGTTTAAAAAGAACAGACATATAAGTAGTGTACAATTAATTTTCACCCTTGTACTATCAGAAAGCAACTCATTAAATTGGGTTACACTGCATATCATCCAAGATCCAAGCCAAAATTGAATCCAACCATGAAAAAAGCAAGGCTGATGATTAGTTAAATGTTGGGTCCAGTGATGAGTCAATGTTATACATTGGCTGCCATCTAAAGATTTTATCCTGATTGCATACACTAAACTGTCAATCATCCTACTTTACAGATGGTCTAGTGTGTGATTTCAGGCAAAGGTACTGGTTGCATACATTTAGTGAATGGAACAATGAATACTGTCAAATATTATGATGTGCTAAGGCAGAGATTGATGCCTCAATTAAGGGATTGATATGGTACAGCACATCCTGATGGTTTTATATTTATGCAGGATTCAGTGTGCTGTCATACTGCTTGTATTTCTATGAGCTGTATTAGAGATGAACTTTGACTTGAACTCCTACCATGGCTAGGAAACTCACCTGACCTAGAAAATTTGTGGGTCTTATTGAAGATAAAAATAGCTACTGATCATCTCACAAACAAAAATGATCTCATTGGTTCACTAATAAGATATTGGCATCATGATGAGGATATAATGGAACCAATGCATAATATGATTTCATCCATGCCAAGACAAATTGCAGCATGTATTTATGCTCAGCAGGGCATACTAAATACTAAAACTTGTTTTCTAATATTATTCTCTAATTATATTATTTTCTAATATTATCATCTATATCTTGGTATTATATAACTAATGATGTAAAGAATAGTATAAAATATAAAGTCAAATGCTAAATAATTTTAAAATGTACAGTATTTGAATATAATTCCACTTCACTCTATTAAAAAGGCCACCACTGTAAATGGTATGTTTTAACAATACAAATAATTGATGAAGAAAATGGATACAATAAGATAATAGAGATAGTGTTAATGTTGTGAATATTTTGCCAATTTACACAATCTGTATAAAAATTCATATAAAGATCTTAACATTTCTATTTAGAATAGTTCCACTAAAATAGAATACCAATATTTAAAAAAATGCTGCACTTAGCCACATGGTGAACAGTCTATTTAAAACAATACATATGCTTTGTGGCTAAGTATGGTGTTAGGCACACAGTGGATGGTATATAAAAAATATTAACAAATATGTATATGTAAGCATAAGTAACTTTAAAAGGAAAAATGGGAAAATGACTCAAATGAACCTACCTAGTAATGTAATCATAGTTATTTTATTAATTGTTAGTATTAACATAAATTAAAACAAATGAACTGTGCTAAAATATTTTCTTATAATACATGTTGGTATAAATTACATCTTTTTTAGAAAGAATGTATATATTAATATATCCAAGCTTAAAAAGCAAATATATTGGTAACTAGTTTAATAGGAAAAGCATGCTCAGTTTACTTTAAAGCAAGCCAGCCAGAGTTTAGATACAAGTGTTATGATATCTCTTAGTATTAGCTAGCAAAGAATAAATCAATATTTAATATCTGTCCACACCTATTGCTTCTAAGCCCAGATTATGATCCATTCATATGAAAACACATTCATTCTGAAAACACATTCATTCTGAATTTCCTATATATATATATCTTTGTTAAAAAAACAGCTAGTTAGGTACATAGAGTTTAGATATGGTGTTATGTATGGTATCATAAAGCAGAGTGACATATAGATATTCTCTTAATGTACAGCCCCTTTCAAAAGTAACCATAACAGTATAAAAAAAGTGAATAAAAGTCAGCAAAATATTGTTTGCAAACGAAATCCACAAATATTTTCTGGATCAATATTTTTTAATGACATTTTAAAATATTGTGCCTTGACATCTGCCTAAACAATGGAGAAAATTTCATTAAAAAATAATGATCCATAAAAGAAATGGAATTTGTTTGGAAACAATATTTTGGTGACTTTTATTCACTTTTTATACTGTTATGGTTACTTTTAAATGGGGTTGTAGTTTAATGTAGAACACACAGTTCTCTGTTATTTTATGTCTACAAATGTTCTATCATATAACCCAGACTGATCAATCACTAAGTAGGTAAAAGGTGTGAGGTTTGTAAATTCTATAAAACACATTCACTCATTAAAGGATATAAGTATCTAATTTGAGAAAATATAATTTGGGTGCCAAGACAGTTAACTCTCCAGTCATAGGTAAACAGAAGTATAGAAATCCATTTTCAGGATGGGATAATGACATAACTCACATGTAGGGAACCAATCATAGGACCAGTTTATCAATTGTGATGGTTTAGTTATTGAAATAAATTTTGTAGAATAAATCTTTACTGCAACAAAATAAAAAATAAGAAATAATATCAGTCAAGCCTTCGACAGTACTAACATTATAGAAATGAATGTAATCCAACCAAAAAATGTATAAAAATATATAAATATGGCTTCAACATAAAAACAACATCCCTTCAAGATCACATCAAAACTATGTAATCATGTGTATCTTGTTCTACACCCAAGCTGAAGCATGATAAGATGGCCAGTCAAGCTTGGTTATTGGAAATACCATCTAGTAAATCCAAAAATCAAAAAGAATTCGCCAGATCGTCCACTCAAACTCCTTCGCTGCCGAAACTTTCATGATTCCAACAACTTCAATAATAATCAGCATGTCTCTTAAAGATACAGCCAAAACGTACGACCAATCCCATATCATTTACAAATGCCAGTTATATCGGTAGAACGGTTCGCAGATTATCTACAAGAGTCAAAGAACACATTCCAAAATGGCTGACAACGGACCTACAAGCCACTAAAATACCTACTAGCTCAATCGGCACCTTCTTGCTCTCGAATCTCTTCAATCGAAGCCAGTCAGAAATTTAGCGTGATCGCACAGTCGAGGGACAAGTTCAAATTGGCTATCCTCGAAACGTTATTCATTAAACACTTTATTTCTATTGTAAATACAGTTTGCTATGTAGCACTGTATATTCAATTAAGAATTTTAAATTGTTACTTACTAGGTAGGTAGTAAGGTATACATACCCTTTAAACAGACAAATATTATTCACATAAATTACGGATGAAGGAGGGAGACTACCCGAAGGATTTCATACTTGCCATATATGGATTGTGAAATTTGGAACATGCAGGTAACTTGGAAAGGGGATAAGCTAATGGTCAATGACATTATCAGGTCCATCATATTAAAGTTGGTCCTACAGACTTCAAGTTTGGTGTGGATATGTATGTAATACAGATCAATGAATATTTTTTGAAAAAATATAGTTTTTTTTTAAATAAAAAACTGTATTTAAGACAAAATAAAAACCAAAATAATTATTCTTGCCCAAATTTAGAAAATTCGCTTAGTTTTCATCAATGAGAAATCACTTGCAAGGAAATTCCATCAGAAGAGTGAAACTCTACCTTGCCCGTATCTTATGAAATGGCGGAGATAGAAGGCAGATGTTCCACGAAATTTTCAGTGTAACAAATTAGCTGTGAAAATTGCCATCTGGCCTATATTGGACAATTCGCGGTAGAATCTGTGAATATATTAAGTCTCGTGAGTCTTTGTTAACGTTTATTTATGTAGCCACGAGGTTCTTACTAATAGGTTTAAATGGACTTTTTTATACCGAACCTATCATGCCAGATTAGCTTTAGAGTCGCTTGCTATTAAAACAAATCAATCTTTAATCAATGGTTCTGAAGGGAAAGCAACACTTTGTTTTCTGTAAGTTTACCTTTGCCTTTCTGGGTTTTGTACACAATTTTCATTTTCTGAACTGTATTTATCCGATTCGGCTGAGGTGTGCTCACAGATTTCAATATACCTACCTAACTATATAACGTCTTTGGGTGTACTATGTAGCTTGTTTCTGTGTGTTCTGTTTTAGTTGTTTACTGACGAAGACAGACGAAACGTCTAAATTAACTTTAATACCCCAATAAAGTGTTTTCTATTTTGATCAATTTTCTTGTTTGCTGAATAAAATGACACCAACGAAAAATGACAAGCCAAAACTGCTATTATTTTGTAAATGAAGGTAATTTAAACGTGCGTTGTGATTAGCGAATAATAATTAATCAATAAGATTTGATAAAATAATTTTATACAGGGGCACCGGATCGTCTTAAATATTGGGGTGGCTCAACATAGAAATCGGAATTTTGGTAAAAGAGGATATAGGGTCTTCGTGAAAAATAAGAACATATTTTTCCAAAACAATTATAATATATTCATATAAAATAATAAATGTCAAGGTTATATGTGCATATTGAACAAGAAGGAATACAGGTTACCTTTTGGTTCCCATATATCTCATAACAGTAACAATACAATGAATGATATTAATCATATCATCTAACATATTAACATGTAGTATGAATAATAATACTTATTCATTTAGGAAATTACATATGTCATCAACAATATATTGTATTGGTAAGTAAAAGTAAAGGAATGATCTAGTTGATCCCAGTTTTAGGTAATGATCAAATCATTCAATAGTGAAACAGTTGCGAGTTCTTCTGCAGGGGTGAATATATGAACTGCTAGCTTCAAGCCAAAATACATTGAAAACTTTTCCATAAGTACAGCAATGCCGATGTCATCTCATGTAGTTGCATTAACCTCTGCCATTGTATCTTGCAATATATTGTAATTGAGAATAATGGAAAGAAAAGCTGTTCGCCGAACCATCCACTGGGTTGGGCAAATTGGTTTGATAGACTGAACTGTGGATGGAGCACAACCAGTTTCTGATTAACTTTCAAAAGAACTTCTCATTTGGGTGAGAATTTAATCAGTCAGGCAATTTCCTTAGTAATGTCCAAAACATCCTTAATCACCTTCTTTGTTATATCTTGCATTACTAAACTAATAGTGTGCCAGGCAATGTACAGGAATAGCCACTGGTGAATCATTCAACATTTTTTTAGCAACGCCATTTAATTTACCCATCATACTTGCTGCTCCATCATAGGCTTGTCCTCTGCAGTTCTTCAAAGAAAGTATACAGCATTCTGACATGGCTCATTCGATTCAGAATCAAATTTTGATCTAGAAAAAAATTGGCGAGGTGGTATATGAGGATGAGAATTTGATTTTAAAATGTTCTTTAGAATTTATAAATTATCTAAGGCATTAAGAAAATAATAAAATGCTAATATCTCAAAAACTACTGCCTCATGGCTCATTCAATTCAGAATTGATGATCATATATATGAACTTAAGTAGGCATTGTACTTGTTCAAAATAATTGTACTTACAACCAATAAAATAGAGATATTACAAAAGTTTCTTACCTGCTTCATAACATGTGAAACTGAATTTAAATTGCATGTGCCTAAATAATTTAACTGTTATTCTAACAAAACCAAAATCGATTCTTCATATATCAAGTATAAGAAGTGATGGACTAAAGAGAAAAAATTGGAAACAGTTTACATTATTAATAATTTATATAGGTGTTTTATTTTTTATCAACAACTAGCTCTCTGGCATAGAAAATCAATGTCAATTGGGAAAATCAATGTCAAACAATCTAATTGGCTACTTTATGGTAATTGTTTATTTGCTGCAAATGACAATGGTTGTGGATGCAAAAATACATAATAGCATTGCAAAATTCATTCTCAAGAAAGGCGCCTCTCCTAATATGTCTCATTTTATCTAGTGTAAATTCATTCTTGAGAGGGACCCGTTTTTTTAAGGGGAAGAATCATAATATGGTGAAGATATACCTAATAGTACTTATCTACTTAACTAAATCCACATCATAATATCATTGTATGTGATGTATACCAATTATTTGACCTACATTTTTTTCTATTTGTACAGTAATTATTGGGGTGGCGGAAACATACTCCAGCCACCCCAAAAAAATTATTGGGGTGGCTAAGCCATCCTGCTCGCCCCCCAGTTCTGGCGCCCCTGAAAAATCAATTCCATTCATATTTATAGTTTTAGCATTTATTTATTTTTATGAAACTAACATTGCTTGATTAACCCTATATTGTACCAAAAATTTCTTTAGGATATGATAAAGTTAGCTACCTATTCTGTTTTTTGGACTTGTACCATATTTTGAAACCAAATTGAATCATCAGCTCAAGTTCTAATGCTTTGTCTTTTGTGCTATCATATTAGACTCTCATCAAATAAAGAAGCATTGGAACTTAAATTAATGTTTTAATTTATTTTCAAATATAGTGCAAGTTCTAAAGACAGAATTTAGCCTGATTTTATCATGCTCTAAAGAATTTTTATTGTATATTTTGCTTTCTGGATTCATGAATTGACATACTTTTCCCAGATCAGAAAGTCTGATGATCTAATACAAGTTTAAAAATACAACAAATGGTTATGCTTAGCATTATTTTTTGTTAAAATATTTTACAGTACTGTGTAGATCATAATTTAATTATTTTATAGATATGCATAAGTAATTCAGTCTTATTTATAACTATTTTCTGCAGTATATAATTTTAAAAAACTGTGTATTTATTAAACTGTTTACTTAATTAGGTTGACAAGATCTATGTTCTACATGTAGGCCTAAGCACTATATGATGTATGGCTTATGCTGAAAATGAGGTTGTTTCTTTGGAAGAAGGGGTATGTGATAGTCATTATTGGTGGAGGAATCACTGATTTTGTTCAAGTTAATGACACTCAACTCCATAGACAACTCACTAAATATCACCATTGTGAAATGAAGCTAATGATGTAGAAGCTAGAACATGATTCAAAGAAGGTGCCTTTCCATCATGTGAAGAAATGATTGTGATATTTCAAGCATGGTAAACTGAGTATTGATATTGATAGTTATGAATGCTTTTGATGGTTCCTAGGATTATTTTGTTTTGGATAGATATTCAATTTAGTTGAAGCAACAATGTGAGAATTTCATACCAAGCTGCTGTCAAACCCTCTTCCAAAACACTTGAAATAGTATAGGGACTTAAACCTGCAAAGGGGGTTCATCATGGCGAAAGTGTAGAAGCAATAGAGTTGTTTGATTTTGAAGGAAATTAAATAAATGAAAGAGGAAATGGAAATTAATGCTGAAGATGATGCATCTGATGAAGAGAATACTGCCAGATCCTGCAGTCATGGAGCCCACAGAGAATGTGGTTCAAGGAAATCTGGTATCTTAGGCTGTAATAAGTAATGATCCAAAAAATAACCAGGATGGCCATATTTGATGCACTGTCTATTCATATTGCATTGTATGAATGTCACTTCTTAAAGGGTACTCATAGAAGTGTAAGCAAAAGAATAGCTAAAAGTGATAGTCATTTTGAACAATAAATTTGTACTGTTAGTAATTGTGATTTTGTAAAAAAAACATTTAATGTCATTTGTTTCTATTACTTGTTACTGTATTACTGTAGGATTACAAGGAACTTGAAGAAGTTTGTTATAAAAAAGGTTGTTTAAAATATTTAAATTTCCACCCCCCCCCACCCCCCATTTATAGGGCTGCTAAAAGAAACCATACCCTTTATATATTTAGTGAAATTGTATTAAACTGACATCTAAAATTTTTTTTGAACAAACTATCTGTGTTCTTATTACATTACTTACATTAATTTAAACCATTTCTGCTTCAATTTAGACTCCCTATGATTGCATGACACAGAATTTATTGATTTATTGAATACATAATCTCTGCTGCAGTTAGCTGTTAAACTCAGCAGATGCACTCTTTCACTTTGTGCATGGAGGGGAGAATGTCGGTACACATTTAACTTGCTTATATAGGATTGGCTATTCACTAGCTGATTTTAGCTGCCTGATTTGTATGCTACAAGCCATTGTGAGGAAATGAATAATGCAAATCTTTTCTCTATCCTTTCAAGCAATTTATTCTCTACAGGGTTGATACAGTATTCTCTACTGTGTTAAGAATTGGCTATCCTGTGATTTCTTTTTTTGCTTATAAAGACAAATTTGACTCATGGTATTTAGTGTTTAATGTAATTTCTGTCTGCTGACTATTATTTTTGACATTTTAAAGCATGGTTTTAACTCAGGATGTGAAATTAATGATTGTCACCTTGAAAGAAGAGGGTGTCAGGCACCATGAACTGGGTGTATAAATTCATGTTAGAAAGGTGACCATCATTGATCTGGTTTGCAAATACATACAAACAGGCTCTGTGGATGATTGGCCATGCTCTGGATGACCAAGAATTTCCTATGAATGGTGTGTGGAGCATTTTTCCATGATGGGCACCTACCTATACATTGGCTCCAATGCACATTGACAGTACAATCCTACATCTCTGTGAAACCTGTTTGGCCTCAACTGTAACAAATCTTCCAGCAGGACAATTCTACACCTCACAAATGTTGGCTAGCAATGCCATGGTTTTAAGAGAATGCATTTAACTTCTTCCATGGCCTCCCAATAGTCCAAATTGCAATCCAATTGAGAACTGCTGGGCATATGTGTAGACAGTGCTTGATTGTGAAGACATACATGGTACAGAGCAGCTTTTCAAACTGCATCTTGGATCTTTGCTGAAATAGATCAGGCATATGTTGATAATTTGATTGAATTGATGTCTATAAGTGATCTATTGATCCCCTACATGTTCCCTTTGAGAATGTGACAATAGCCATCTTCATGTCTACCAGTTATTGATTGATTTAAATGACTATAAAACATCATTTAGTTTGCTAATTTTCAGCATAACAATATTTAAATATTATTTTTAATATTAAAGAATGAAAAAACACAAAGGGTATAGTTTCCTTTTAGCAACCCTGTATTATTTTTTGGATGTACCTAATTTAAGTCCAATCGTTCCCTAGGAAGTATAACAATCTAGAGGCAGATATAATGAAATAGGGTTATCAACTGGAAGGAGGGGTTAATGCCAAAAGCTATAACAATGTTAACACATCTCTCATCTGAAATTTACTTTTAGAGAAGTTCCCAATCATGATCAATAGTGAGATCAACCAAAACATTTTATGTACCCTTTAGTTTACATAGAACTATGTTAATACTTTTTTGTATTTTGTAATGAATTTACTTTGATTTCTATTCTTGAATTTTCCTTATTTTTAATACTATACGAATTTAGGATGTTGTCATTTGATTTTGTTTTGATTAATTTATTTATAAAATTTTACAATATCAATAATTTATTTTGCAGGATTAAGCTTCATAAGTTTGACTCTGTCCGCAAGACTTTACACGAACATGATAGTTCTGTTGCAAAAGCTTTTAGCAGGTGGCGTTTAAGACTATTATCTCTCAATGGTCCAGTTCCTGAACCTTTGAGCAATTATTTAGATGTAAGTAATGTGGTTTATTTTACTTTTCCTTCTAATACGGTTTAGCAAAAATTAATTAATGTATATTCTTGCTGTTTTTGTAGGCACAATACTATGGTGAAATTGGAATTGGTACTCCTCTGCAGAAATTCAAAGTTATCTTTGATACTGGATCATCTAATCTTTGGGTGCCATCTAAGAAGTGCAAATGGTCTGATATTGCTTGTCTTCTTCATAATAAGTATGACAGTTCCAAATCAAGCACCTATGTGAAGAATGGTACATCGTTTGCTATCCGATATGGTACTGGAAGTCTTACTGGATTTGTCAGTCAGGATACTGTCAATGTGAGTTTTTCCCAATTTTTCAATAGTAAATCAAAGCAATGTCAAATTTTAAAGATTGGGGGTGGGGCACATTTTTGGTATACCTCTGCCTTCGATGCTGCACTAAATGGTTGCAGAATAATAAGTTATTTAATGCTAAGCAGGGACAAAACTCCCAATTTGATGTAGTCATCCAAATTGTGGTAATGTCAATCAATAACGGGTAATGTTGAGCAATAAATAGGGTAATGTCGAATATGTTCAATATTACCATAATTTTATTTAAAGGAGTATTAAGAACATATAGATCCTTTTTAATTATAACAATCATGTATTATAAAAAATTTAGTAACAAGCATGGTGATTCACGAAGTCACATTATCGGAATAGTTCAGTGAGTAAGATGAGCGTTCAGGTTCGAGCCTATCTACGACTGATGAGACCCAAATATGTCGAAACAGGTCTCGTTGTGGCTTTTCTGGTGAAGAAAAATTAATTTGACATATAACCTGATTTAATGTTCGATTTGCACAAGTTAGTGCTACCAAATTTTGCATGGAATACATTGTATCCAGTCAGCATTATGTATCTTCATAAACAGTAAAATAATTGAATTCGTAAGTCACTTAAAGAGTACACATAATCTTTAGACACAATTAGCACTATACGATGTGTTTCTGTCATTTTGTAAAAATTCTTTCCATTTCATAAATGTTGTTGTTTTAAATGAAGTTCAGAAAATTTCACACGATCTGTAATAGATTTATTGCCATGGTCCTTCGTACTGATGATTAACTTGGTTGACCTGTTTGTTTCAATTCATAATTGACCTTTTCATATCGATTATTTGTTTGGTTAATCTCTTCGTCTTATTAATCTATGTTTACGTCTCTGTCTTGAACGTTATTTTAGGTGATCTTTTTGTCTCGATGATTCTCTATGATTGTCTTCTTTGTCCTGATGTGTATTTTTTACTTATTTGTTCTGATAAATATCTTGGTTGATATCTTGGTCTTGACAAATCTTTTGGTTAATTGATTGCTCACAGATTTTATTTTGTAGAGATGCGTTAGTTGAAATTGTGGTCTTATTGAAAGGAAATAATGTACTTATGTCATTTCAAGAAAAGCCACCTTTTATATTGTGGAAGCTCACAAAGTGACTGGTAATATGGTTAACACTAGAACAGCGGAACTCGTCAATTGACAATTTTTTTAAATGTTACAATTTTTTGTAGTTGAATATTTGTCTAATCTTTTCGTGATTTTTAATCATTTTATAAGATCTATGCCAACCTCTACAGGAGACGGCACTGATGATGATGATGATGTACAAAATACTAAACGAAATATTTTATAACAGTCAACAAAAAATTGACAGATTATAGAAGTATCTCAAACATCGAAACCGTCATTGATGGGTATGAATAAAGCTAATATATTATAGCAAATGTTCTCCATAAAATGCATCGTTTATTCATTATAATGTGTAGTCATAAATAATGTTTATACTTACACTCCGTGAAATAAGAGACCAATGAATTTCTAATGGTCTTTTTCATTGAAATTCTTATTGTTTCTTGCCTATTTGAAGTGTATAGTTGACGATGTTAGCAAAAGCTCTACACGCTCGTCAAAGATTTTCCTATTGCGTCTTGTTTCGATTATGCTTGGTCTCTGAGCCCATTCACTCAATAAAATCATTGCATTGTTTTTTTCTTCCTGCATGTCTGCCATCTGCGCTCACTTGGCGCCATGAATTCCATCTTTTTCTTGGACATGTCCAACTTCTTTTTCTAATTGGCGGCAGTAATTTGGTTGTTCACATAGGACCTGGTGTGGCCGGAGTCCTTTATGAACCCTACCATCGACTCGGTGTTATTCTGTAGGATACCAATAGAGGGTAAGAGCCTGTGGTGGATTCTGGCAGGGATATATTCAAACTGTAAATCAGAGTGATGTCGAGCGCTTTTTGTCTTCTTTGTCATTATCCGGACACTTGTTTGATATTAACCATTTTAAAATCAATACAATAAACTTTGCACGCTACTGATTTTATTTACTCGATGAATTAATCATTGAATAATAATAACAACATTACTTGAAAAATAAATTGCTTATTTTGTTAGCAATTTTCTCTACAACTTTAAATCGATGATAGATAGAAATCAAAACTACGCTCACTGGATAGTATGCCCACATACACTAACAATACCTGAATCAACTGTACATTTTATCTAATGGCCAACTTCCACAGACTAGTTTTATTAAAGTGTTTGGTATTCCAACAATACACCTTATGTTCATTTCTATTCATAATAGGGTGTCTTCTTGTACACAATTTGTATGTTGTCTAATATTTCTGTACATATCGGTACATTTTATTACTTTGTACAAAATAGTTTTTTAAATTAATTTAACCTTTTTATTTGGGGGTCAATTGACCCCTGTTAGAAAACTTAGACCAGTCAAATAATGTTGCTACATAACAGCCAACATCTCAAGGAGTATTTAAAGAAATTGGATTTTAGAATTGGGTTTTAGAATCCACATTTTAAAAATCTGCATGAAATTATATGGAATTGGGAGTTTTGTGTCCCTGTGTTTTACTTGTCCCTGGATGCTAAAGCTATTGATTTTCACCAACTATTAAATCTACATACATAGAAAATAGTGTCCTTCACTCTTCCTGTCATTCTATACCAACGATAATATAAACTTATTACCTCTACACTACCAAATAAATTGCTAAAATATTTTTAAAATCCACAAATATTGTCTTATGTTACTGAAAATTGACAGGTATAATTTTAAAACCTATAGAAATAATCTGTCAGAGGATTGTGTTATTGACATGGCTTTGAGGTTTATATTTTTGAAGACATTAATTAATTTTCAAAATGATATTAATTTGCATAACTTATTTTGTAGTCTACCAAAGAATATTTTCCTTTGAATTTAAAGAATATATTTTAATATGTTTTCTAAATACATTATGACAATTTTTTAGGTCTTACGTTATACCGTGTCCACTAAACAATCAATATTTAAAAATAACGTAGGTCATACCTACAATTAAATAATATTTGTAATATATCTACCGCAATAAATTAACTAGTTTTAACTTCATATTTTTTAAGTGCGTTTAGATCATTTTTCTCAGACTGTTTTTTCAGAGGGCCGTCATGTGATTAAAACCTTTTTTTACATCGGAAGATCCACAAGATTTTTAAAAATATAATGACATCTATTTGAGAGCATATGAAAAGTATTTTGCTAATTTATGCTTCATATTCTAGGTTGCAGGAGTGTCAGTGAAGAATCAATTATTTGCTGAAGCTGTAACACAACCTGGTGTTACCTTTGTTATGGCTAAATTTGATGGAATTTTGGGCATGGCTTACCCATCAATCGCTGTGAATGGTATGACTCCGGTATTCCAAAATATGGTCACACAGAAGAAAGTAGACAAGCCGGTCTTTTCTTTCTATCTTGATCGGTAAGACCATAGAAAAAACATGAAATTATTTTTATTATATTAAATTCATACTATTCGTATTGGTTATATTTGTTTAGCAATCCTGATGGCAAACCAGGTGGTGAATTGATCTTGGGAGGTAGTGATCCGAAATTCTACACTGGTAACTTCACTTATTTGAATGTAACAGTGAAGAAATATTGGCAAATTAAAATGGACAGGTAGGTACCCATATGAAAGTCTTATTATAATAACTTTATATTTTGATGTTATACAGCGGTGGACAATTTTGTTTATAAATAGTATTATAAAATGAAAAGTTTAGGTTAACCTTCAGTTCTGTTTTCATAAATAATAAAGCTGAAACTACCCCACCTCCCTAGCGAATTTTGTCCCTGAAAGCATCAACCAATTTGGATGAAATTTAAAACTCCAAGGTAGAAAATGTAGAGCCACAACTTTTGGGTATATAAAGTCACGTGAACTTCTTTGAAGAAAATGAAGTTTGACTTAATACATTTTACATTAGAAAAAAATCAATTCTGGATTTAAATAATATGAAATTGACTAATAATTTAAAAGTTATCCAAAAGTTTTCTGGTTTGTATTTTAGTGTCAACATTGGAAAATCAAAGGTTTGTGTTGGAGGCTGTCCGGCTATTTTGGACACTGGTACTTCACTTATCGCTGGACCAACCGCAGATGTGGAGAAGATTCAGAAGTTGATTGGAGCTACTCCATTAGTTCACGGAGAAGTAAGATATTAAATTTTTGATTTTGGCATTAAATCTGTAATCTTCATGAATCACCGGGGAGGGGGGTAAGAGGGCTAAATCCCCCCCCCCACCAACATACTGCTCAAAAATGACTTAATCGATTTAGATTAACTTTTCTTGCAGAAATTTTGTTATAAAATGTTTGGGAAGTTGGGCAAAATGTGCTTTTGGCACAAAATTCAGTTCTGAAGCCAAGTTGTTGTTTTTTGGTAGATATAATCATGTCCTACCAACTTTTGACAAAATGTATCTCTACTCAATCCTAAGATAGCGACTCCAATTGAGAATTTCAGTTTAACTGCTCATTGGTCTTAATCTAGTCACTTTTGAAATAAAAATTTTCTTTGAATCTAAAGAAATGAAAAGACAAAAAATGACTAAGGTTTTAGATAAATTATTTTATATAATTAGAATTTTTATGATTATGTCGCAAATTTTTAATTATTAAAGGTACATATGTATATATATGGTGTAAGGCCGAAAATCTACCGATGAGGTTATTGACCCTTCTAAAAATCAATAATACCAAATTATTTAAAAACAAAATCTTACTCAGGTTAATAAGAACAGTTTTGGAAAAAACCGCAACTGATTTTGATAATTAATAAGAAAGATAATTAGCAAAATATCTCCATCCCTGCTGGTCTGTATTACACAGCGTTGCAGAAATAATTGCCATCGAGTGTGCACTAAACACCCTAACCATTAATCCACCCTCACCCGACATCAACAACAAAAAAGTGATATGCACTGACTCTCAAGATAAAACGGGGAGAGCAGAAGCAAAAACATAGTTCCAACCGGAGACGAAAAAATACAGCATGTCATCCAATAGATCAAAGGAAATTAGCTAAACAAGGAACAGTTCTCGATCAAGACAAATTAGCTACGAGTTTCAAACAGCTAAATAAGTCAAAGATTACAAAGAGGAAGCTATCAAACAACCTACAGCTCCCTGAACTGACATTTCCACATCACCAATGGTAAAATTCCGAGCAGACCAGGTCACCAACCAATTACGCACAGGACTCTGCCATTTCCTCCCGGCCTACCACCATCACATAGGAAAGAGAACATATCCCCAATGTTTTAAGACAGCTGCGACATTTGGCAATGCCCAGTCAAACTTCTATGACCCCGGTATCATCCTCAAATATGTAAAAAATAACTATTTTGACCATAGGGACACACTCTGTGGGTGGAACAAGAAAAGAGGAAGAAATATGTTTAATTGTTATACTTCATACAATAGCAAAAGTGCATGGGTAGATAAAAATTTTAACTATTGATTTTAATTGTAACAATGTACATCATTTATTTTATGAAAAAGCTAGGTAGAGCAATGAATGTTTAAACGGTATGGTTTTTATGTGTATTGTTCTATTTACCATACATTAGGTATGCATTGTCTATCTTTCGCTATTTTGTATGTTCATGAAACGTTATTACTGCGTTGTGGAAAGCAGTGGTCTATATACAAGTACAGAATAATTTTGAATTTAATATCAATGTGTGTTTTTATGTGAAGATGCTGGAATATATGTATGTTGCATTAGGGACTAAGGTAGCAGAATCCTATATCCAGTACTACCTCTAATAAAAGAAATGCTATATGTATTTAATTTATATTTTTAAATTTCTGAATTTTGATAAATAAGTTTTATTGTGTATACTGGTTTTATTTTATTAAGTATGTATAAAGGGTTAGCTAAAAGTCACCTGACAGTACATATTATATAATATATAAAAAAGGAATTTGTTTCATTTTCCATTCACTAGAAAATTTACCCTCTGTAAAATAAAGATTGTATCAGACTGTGCTCTTGTTACATCAATTAATTCGGGTGCTTGAACTGTGTGAATTCAACAATAGTTTTCCTCGTGTTATTTCCTACTGATTTTTGCTCTTTAATTTCGATATGTGATTTAAGTAATTACACAGCTGCAACTTACCAAACAACTACTAAATTTGTTAATTTACTGAAGTGTTTAAAAAAAAGAGGATCTGTCTTGAAATTTGCATTATTGATATTATCGAAATGTGTATGATTTAAACTAAAGTTGTAAACCTAAATGCGGATTTGAAAGCTTATGTATAATAGTATTAGGTGGTTGAAATTATAGTTGTTATTGGAACCGAAGCAAGCTAGATTATATGTAATAGTTAATATAATACGTTAGTACCTTACATAGTTTTGTAGTCTACATAGAATGCAGATTTTTATTAGACACTCAAATTTCAGTATGTAAGAATGTCTTACGTTGATCTATCTTAATTTTGATTTGATTAGGTGCTTACATACATAGTAGATAAAAGAACACTTTAAACAAGAAACAATATTAGGGGGAAAATATTACAAAACACGCGATAGTTTTCTTAAATTTGAAATAATGATCACAGTTAGTGAACGATTTGTGATAAATATTTCTGTGGACGACCAGCTTAGTGTCTTATTTCAATTTGTATTGGCGTATAGATAATTTTAAAATATCACTTTTGCCAGCTTTAAACCGAATATTATATATTGTATATTTAAAAAATATCTAAACAATTAAATTGAAAGAATATTATTTATTTCTGTAATGCATTTTGTACATAGAGATACCAGTTTTCTTATATTGCCTCTGAACTAGTCTTTTGGAATGGCTTTGAGGAGGATATCCTCTGTTTGATTCTCCAACTCTTGTCGTAATCCAAAAGTGTCCTCTACGGAATCACTTGAGGTAAGAAAACAAAGCGAAGTCAAATGGAGAAATATCAGACTGTATGGAGGGTGGGGAAAGTGACCCCAATCGAATGTTCGAAGTTGATTCTAAGTCACCTGGGCTATGTGGGGTCTTGCATTGTCATGCAGGAGCAAGACACTAAGGGACCGTTTTCCAACACAACTACGAACGTCTATTAGGAGATCACAGTATAATCAACATTGAATGTCATATTATCAGGGAGGAATTCAGTATGAACAATGGTCTCTGTCCCAAAGGCATGAAAGCAGTACTTTTGCATGATGAGCAGTTGCCTTTGATTTTAGAGGGAGTAGCGCCTTTTGGAAGTCATTGTTTGCTTTTCCTTAGTCTCCGAAGAAGGGTAGCCAAGTTTCATCCAAAGTGATCAATCGATTCCAGAAATCCTCTCCTTGGCGTTGAAGCTGCTCAAGATTTTCTAATGCACACTGCACTCCGTAGCTTCTGATCATTGTTGAGTAATCAAGGCACCCATCGTGCACTAAGCTTACTGAGTTTTAAGTGATTCTTGAGAATGCGATGAACAGTACCACGTGACTTCCCCACCTAACCTCAATTTATCGGACAGTACACCGGGAATCTTCATCAAAGCATTGTTGGAAAGCTTGAATTGTCTTACCAGTTATTGCATTTATGGGTCTCCCAGAGCAGTCAGCATCATCTACACTACCGCGCCCACCTTTTGCTTCTTTGGTCCAATAAAATAATCGACTTCTACTTGAAGCATTTTCTCCCAATAACCCATTTAGTCGCTGATGAATTTCGGTAGCTGAAAGTTTAGAAATGTGGATATACAGAAGATTACTGAAGATTAGCTGGACAAGTAGGACATCCAACAGGGAGGTAA